>KZ808060.1:80546-94323 GCA_000696205.2 Oncopeltus fasciatus | reverse complement strand
TTTTTTTTTTTTTTTTTTTTTTTTTTTTTTTTTTTTTTTTTTTTTTTTTTTTTTTTAACAGTTAAGAATTTAATTTATACATACAAACTTATATTTAATACAATAAACAAATCTCTAAATAGTCCACTAAAATAAATAGAAATTATTGAAGACAACAAAATAGAGGGCAGTTTTTTTTACAATTGCAAACAGCAATTATGAATTTAATTATCAAATAATTTTAAGCAATTAATCAAATAATTTTAAACTTAACCATCATATTTGTTCTTTACCAAATGAAATTTAACAGTTTTTAACAATTAGGGAATATTAATGAATGAATAGAGTATTCTGATCTATTGTTATGGAATAAATAATTGAGATAAAAATATGTAGTAAAGCATTGTGGAATTATGACAAATTTTATAAGTTGAACAATGGAATAAGTATCTAAATTATAGAAGTATATATGGAAAACTCAGTCAGTGAGGATTAACAAAATAAAAGAACAATGAAAAAAAATATAAAACAATAAAATAAAGAAGTAAGATAATACTCACAGACACTAGATGTATGTATGTATATAAGTGTGATAAATATGTTAAAGAAGAAAGGCAATAGAAAAAATATTGAATGTATACTGAAAGGAATTTCTTCAACTATAACTTAGATGTATGAAGGCAAAGGTTTGCAAACTGAGTATATAATACCCAACTGAGTGACCACAACTAAACCGTGAAAAAAAAGGTGTCTGTAAAGCATATAGACATCAATCCTTCAAACCCAAAGTGGTTGATTATTTCCAGGGATGTTAAATTTATTGAGAAGGATCTTCATTTGATAAACTGAATGAAATTTCAAAATCACCCTGTGAAATTCCTATTGTTTTTTCAGAGCGATCAAATGTACTAGACAATGAAAAACTGGATGGCAAAGTACAGTACAATGAAGAGCCATTTTGTAGTTTTGAAAATGAAGCTGTGGAAGTTGATGACAATATTGAAGGGGAATACCTGAGATATTCCTCGAAGATCAAAACTTCACCATAAATTTCCTGGATTTGTATTATATTTAACCTAAAATGAAGAAATAAATGTGGAGGACATTGATAAATCCTACAAGAAAATGATGGCTTCAATAAGAAAGGAGATGGATGCACTGAAACTAAATAGCTCTATCGAAGGTGTCAACCTCCCTTCCACTATCTAACCCATAAAAACAAAATGGGTTCTTAAAATAAAAGAGGAAAAATAACAGAGGAATTTTAAAGCCAAACTGGTTGTCAAAGGCTGAGAAAAGTTAGAAAGATTACTGCGAAATATTTTCACATTTTTTTTAAATTTTTTTCTATAAGATGTTTGCTCTCATGCTGCAAAAGAAGATGTTAAAGTAAACCATGTGGATTTGATAATGGCCTACTAAAAAAAAAATCTAAAAAGGCTAAAAAAATCCATTTATGGACTCAGCAGATTGGATGTTGTTGGAACAAAAACCCACATGATAAAGTAATTACTGCTCTACCTATTTCAATTTTCCGGACCGGACACCACTTTTGCTGTTCATCTTCTCAGGAGGTACAACAACTATAGAAGAGTACTTTGGAATGCAGTGAAGTGATTACTGAGATACATCAAAGATAAGATTGGATAATAAATTGACTTTTTCTGGAATGAAGGAGGTAATTGAATGTGTACTGTGATGCTGACTAGGGGAATGAAATCAATGAAAGATACTCAGTCAGAGGCTATTACTTTTTAATCCAAGGTGGCACAATTATTTGGAATAGCAAGAAGCAGATGTAGGCTGTTTTGTCAAGTTGAGAGACAAATTATAAAAGTATTTCATGAACTCTTCAAGAACTTCTTTTGATCAGGAATTATATATTTATAATCAATCCTAGTATAGTTAGTGGACCTACTAATTTATTTTGTAACATTATTAGTACAATAGAATTCTAAGTAAACTCTACAATAAATGAACAACCTAAACATATAGACGTTAGGCACCATTTTATTAGAGAACATATTAAGAATAATAATGTTTGTGTAAAGCATATTGCTTTTGATAAATTATTGCCTATTTCTTAACTTAGCCCATGAGTCTTCTTCAGCACAAAATTATTATTGAGAATATTGGATTAATGTTTCAAATGTTTTTTTTTAATGACTTAAATTGTGTTTTAAATTTAGAATTATGGGGCTGTATTGATATTTTAATTCTAATTTACTGAATAATACAGAAGGTGTCGCAACGTATTTATTTCCCGCCATTTTATACTTTGTGAGATTGGGTCAAGAGTATATTGAGAGTGTACTGAGCTTCTGTTTATGAGTATTAATTCTTATTTTATCTCTCAAATTTTGCTTTATTTATTAACTAGCAAAGTTATAGGAGTTTAATGATGCCAGTAGCATTGAAAAAATCAGTGGCAGAAAGATTGTATCCTGTAAATTTTAATGTGGTCATTATTTTATTTACTTGCATTTAGTTGAAATCTTGTGAAACTTAAAACATGATTAGTACTCAGAATATTACATGATTGCACTGTTACTTTTTTATTATCTAGGAGGCTTAAATAATAATAAAAAACATATATTACAATTTGCAATTGTTAAATTCAAATATTTTAGGTCTAGACCATGTTTTCTATCTCATTAGGGGTGTAGTGTTTAATGATACTGCATGTGCTGTCTGTGGAGATCTGTAGAAACTAATAACTCCCTAATGGCCAATTCCTGAAGTACCATGAGACCACTACTTGCTCTTTCTTTAGTGTGCTAACACAAAAAGCTCATGTGTATACTCTTTCTTTATAATTTAGTCAAGGTTATTTTCTGTAATTGCCAGCTAAATTACCTAGCTCTGCTAGGCCCATGGAGAAAGGTGACAAGAGATGCCATTCACCAACCAAAATAAATTATGCCATACTGCTACATCAATTTATTAACTTAGTATGCATCTCTCTTATTCAGTAAACTTGAAAGTTATTCAATCAAGGCAAGTATTCTGTAACCATCTTGAGAAAATCAAGCGTCATGCTCAACCCAACCATCATTTTCAGTCTTCAATTCTATATTCAACTTCAGTTCAATCTACCAATTCATTATTTTATTAAAGTTTCATATTATACTAACACAATGACTTATTATATTCCAACTTTTGACCTTACAATATCATTCAGGAGAATATATTACTTTATTTTTTTATAGTCAGTTTCATTTATACAGGTTTCTTTTGTTATTTGGTTGTTCTTAAAATGTCAGTATAATTTCAATGGTCCTCATTTATTTTAAGTCTATTACTCCTAATGAACCAGCCATATTTATTCCAGTAAGTATTCATCATCATACACTGTCTTATGCTAATTTTTAATTTATTGATTTGATGTATGCTTCTGTTCACATAAGATGAACCATGATCCATATGAGGGTATTATTCAGAGAGAGGAACTAACTAGCCATGAATAACACTTTAATAGCTCACATAAACAGATAAACATACATGAGGTTATGTTGCCTCCTAGAGGTTTTATAATAAAAAAAGTTTTATATTAAAATAATGTATAATATACATAACTTATTATGTACTTCAACACCTTCCTTCATTGTTTAAAAATAAAACATTCACCGTTTTTTTCCTTTTAATCCTGGGAACATGCATCCAAAATTTAGATCCAATTATTCGTAGATGTAAAGTATTTGTCCAGTTCATAGTTCAAAGTGTGATATACCTTTGATAGAGGACACACCAGTTCGATTTAGGATTTAAGTAGCTGAATTTATCATTTCAGCCCATAATTCTTTAGGATTCTTTTCCAGAGTGAATAATGGCTCTAGCAGCTTCAATTAACATTCTATTCTCCCTTTCTGCACAGCCATTTTGTTCCGGAGTATATGGCATAGTGTATTTTACCTCAATGCCATGTGACCTTAAGGTACTTTGCACTATTTCATTGTTAAATTCTCCACCATTATCCCATAAAAGGGATTTTATTGTATGTCCAGTTACTTTGGTTTCCATAAAAAAATCCTTTAATTTCTCAGATACTTCATCTTTTTTTTTTTTATGAAATATACTTTCTTAAATCTAGACCAGTTATCATTAAAAACTACTAAGTATTTAAATCCACTTTTAAATGCTACAAAAGGACCACATACATCTGATTGTATTATCTGTCCTAGATTTTCAGCTCTTTTCCTTTTATCAAATTTTAACCTATGAGCCTTACCATTAATGCATCCCTTGCACAATTTATTTTCAAGTGGAACATCAATATTTAATTCCCTTTTAATGACATCTTTAATGTGACGTTTATTTTGATGAGCCATTCTTTCAGGATAAAGCTGGAGTAAATCGTGTTTATTGAATGAGATGGATTGGTTACTTAAACCTTTAAAATCTTGACCTAGAGGGATAACTCAAATATTTAATTGATAAAGTCCACCAAATCTTTGTCGAGAGCCTGAAACAAGAGTTTATTTCCCTTCAATCAATCTACACTTGAGATTAGTAGATTTAAATCTGCTTTTTGGTCTCTGATCCTGAGCAGCTAGGACCGAAAATAAATTTTTGGAAATGGTAGATACATACCATACATTAGTTAATATAAATTTCTTCAATATTCTTCCCCAAAAAAACTTGGATTTCAATAAATCCCTCCTGACCAATGGCCATTATATTTGTACCATCAGCAGTTATTATTACATGATCATTATCAATAAATTTAATAAAACTTATGATAAATCATATGTTTTAAACAAATCCAATCTATGAGAAATATGGTGAGTGGCTCCATTACCTACAAACCAAGTGCGCTTATTTGATCCTGTCATAAGAGCAACTGAACTAACTGTCAAGAGAACAGTACCTTCACTAGAATTAGTTTGTGTGCATTTAGCCTTTGCTGATTTAGGTCTACCATCAGCAATCCAAAATCTACTTTTTTTAATAAAATGACCTTTTTTTTTTTGGTCACAGTAAGCACGTTTTATTTGGTTTTTATCAAAAACAGTTTTATATGGTTTATATTTATTTATTTTTCTACCTTCTATTATTGCCTTTGCATGGAAAACCTCTTCAGAAACATTTGCAATTAAATTATTTTCAAATGTGCATAATTTTTGGTTAAATTTTCTAAATATTTATTATCATCATTAATCAATCTCCAACCGTTTGTAAAAGATTTAAATGTTTCAGGTAAACTTTTCAAAATTTTACAAATCAATAAAACATCTTTGTTACATTCAGGTTGCTTTTCTATTTCCTGCTTAAGTTGGTTCCAATTATTTGACAGTCTTGATATAAATCCCACTGAATTGTCTCCAGTTAGCCACTTATCATCGAAAAACTTGTTATACAGGTCAAATATTCTGTCTTCAGTAAACGTATCGAAGAGTTGACACAGTCCTAACCATATATCTCTAACAGTTTCATATCTTCGCATTTTCGCGAATATTTCTTCTGTCATATTGTTAGACATTATTAATCAAGCTTGATTGTCTGTACTTTTAAACAGAGCTAGTTTCTTTTCAAGGCTTTCTGAAACTTCTCCATCAAATGAAGTTGCCGGCAATGTCCATGACCCATCAACAATTTCTATCGCTCTCGGTACTTTTAAACGAAAGCCATTCGTATTTTTGCCTTCCAGTTGTCCCAATTGGATTTTCCTTCCAAGCGAGTAATTTGAGGCACCGAGAATAACTTCAATTGCGATCCCATCTTGAACTCAGAAATTATTGGTTACCGTGCGGCCAAAGACAATCAAAGTTTCGCGTATTATTTCTTTATGGATGCGCGCAGAACCCATAACCAGTGCACGTATGATGAACCATGATTCATATTTTAAATAATACTTTAAAGCTTTATGAAGGGATAATTCAGAGAAAGGAACTCGGTACGCCGTAACTAATACTTTAATAGCTCACATACACAGATAACTATACAGGAGGTTACGTTGCCTCCTAGATGTTTTATAATATAAAAAGTTTTATATTAAAATAATGTATAATATACATAACATATTATGCACTTCAACAATTTAAGGATACATTATGAGTCTCTTCTGTGCTCTTATGGCTGGATATGTAACCTTCAGTTGGGCGGCATTCTCCTTCTCTTAGTAGCTCTACAAATATTGTCAGACCCACTACGTCCCTCAATGCATGCGTCCAAAATCGTGCGAGACATGGAGCTATCTCAGTAGAGCCAAGGTCTCTTTACAACCTAATAATATTTAGGACTCTGTAGTTTCAAGAGCTAGTATACCTGAAGGAAAATGCCCTTATATATTCATCTCCTCAGTGGTTGCCCAAGAAACATAGCATTGATGAATGGAATCAATCCATTTAGGCATCACCAACTCCACATGTGATTTATTATCTATTTTGCTAGTTAACATTATATATTATTTACATATTCTATCCTCATGGTTAGGTTTGGGTTCATAATCATCAGCCACTTTTGTTACTCTTCATTGCTATATAGCTTCTAAAGCTACAATATATTTTCTTGTATTCTTTAACCAAACCCTCCTCCAACTTTTATAACCTCATGCCGAACTAAAAAATTCAAAAACAACTGAGTTGCGAGTGAGTTTCATAACATTTTAATACGGAAAATTCAATACGTTTTCAGCTGGACTTACCTAACTATATTGCATGAAATTGCTTTATTAATTAGAAACATACTTCTTTTAAGGTAAAGATTGATTATTATTTATCATGAAAAATGTTTTCTAGAGAAATTTTAGGAAGGAAATTTGGGTCATACTGTGAAACCTCTTCAAAGAGAATTAAAAGCAGGAGGTAGAATATTGGAATATATCTCTAAATGGGTGATATGGACAGTGTTTCATTTATTAAAACTGCCAGAGTAATTTGATAGGTTCTCAACCTCAATCAAAACAATAACTACAGACATAAGATTAGTCAAATGAACAAGGAAGGTTTTATGAGTGTGATAAACCTCACCCTATTGAAAATCATTATCAAAAGTTAACAGTAAGAATTTATTTATTTATTTTGTCTAACACATAAATCCACAATGGTAAAATGTGGTATCAGCAGATGGTGTAAATATATATATATTTTAAAAANAAAAAAACAAAAGAAAATTAACATGATAGGCATGTGAGGGAAGGTGTACTGCCAGTGGTGGCCCCCCCAATAAAATCAAAGGATATTTTACAGCATGCTCTCATAGAAGAAGTCAAATTAGATTTCTTTTACTGCTTCAATAAATTAAGATTACATTATTTGAGATAAAAAATGTGGACTTGAACTGATTTAGATTATGCTTGTAGATATTGTCTAGCAGTCTTCAATATAAGATGTTATGATTTTTATGAAGTTGATCATACAATTAGAAGAATTACTCTCTAATCTGATTAAATTATCTAACGAGATTTAGAGAATCCAATTAGAGTTTGGCCTAATCCTGATGTAATGATGGTCTTCATTAGTGACAAAGAAGTAATTAACAAAGAGAAAGTTAAGCTTAATATTTACCATGGAAATTTAAATATTAGTTAAAATATTTGAATAATTTGGCATTTCCTGAGAAGTTGAATTTGACATGACATGATCTATATTACAAAAGAGAATTGAATAAAAGTTCTAATCCAGTTAAAATCCAAATAAAATAAAATGAAGAATTTGTGAAAATGTCATCCAGTTGGTGTGAATTTTTAACAAACTTGTAGAGAAAAACTTGGTTAAGGAATTTGGTTTCTTCATAGCCATCAACATTTATGCCTAGCCATTGGGTAAAGACACGAATTTTTAATTATGAGCTAGTTAAAAAACTACCTGCACAAACAGAGTTCTTGAGTTATTCACAGAATTTTTCCTTCTTAAATGGAAAAGTAACATGATGAAATGCCCACCAACAGCCATCTAACCTCTCCATCTAAACTCCTACTCTTACTTTTACATGGTTTGTTTTATTAAGTCAACAACTCAGTCTGAAGAGGATTTAACTAATTTTAACAGAGGAGCTGGTTAGGAAGGGGAAAGGGGATCCTGGCAGAGTGGCTCAGATAAATTTAGTATCCAATTTTCAGGATGGGGGGAAGACGTTCTCTTCCTTGGGTTTGGTAACGGAGGAACCAACCCTTCAAGAGTCAATAGAAGCACTTCTAAGGCTTAGTTAATCTACTGCAAAGGGGTAGGATGAATAAGGTGCAAGTTGGGAGTTGGGTTTAATGATAACAACCAAACCTCAGAAAAAATTAACTTGATGAGCAGCTTCAACAAAATAATAGTGTTGAAGTACATATGTTATGTATATTATACATTATTTTAATATAAAACTTTTTGTATTATAAAACCTCTAGGAGGCAACATAACCATATGTATCGTTATCTGTGTATGTGAGTTATTAAAGTGTTAGTCGCGGCGTACCTAGTTCCTATCTCTGAATTATCCGTTCACAAGGCTTTTATGTATTATTTAAAATATGGATCATGGTTCATCATACGTGAACAAATAGTCCCTCAGATTTAAAATATAGGCATTTAAATTATATATATACCTTCAAAGGTTCTTAAGAAATACAAAATTTAAGTAGCAGCAATACTAGAAATCCCATGATGTGATACCCAGAATGTAAATCTTCAAGAATGTATTCTGCTTAAAAGAGGCCAGATATAACAATTTAATAACAAAGTGATTTTGATGTGAAAAAGTTCTTGAAATATTTTTAAAATGTGAATATAAAAGATGGGATTACCCTGTGTGGTTGTGAGTTAGGAGCTAAAGTCCGACCTGATCCTAGCTTAGAGAGAAGCATGCTTCATGCTATAATGGAAGTACAGGAAGGACTTCCCTCATAAAATAATTGTAGGTATAATTTAAGCCCTTTACATTCATAAGCAACTCTTCTCATCAGTTCAGTTCTATCAAGATAAATAGGTACATATTGAGGCTTGAAAAATTTTTTATGTTGCATATATTGAGCAGTTAAGGAATATGGAAGAAATGTCTCTTGATGCTGCTAAAGATTCCTCTTTTAGTAATATGGTTGAATGAACCTCAATAGCTCAGCCATCTGAAAAGTGACTGACTTTAACTAGCTCATGAGGTAGAGATTATTGTCCTCTTAAATTTTTATGAAATTATGTTTTTACCAATGTAACACTCTTCAAAATATTTAAAGTTTAATATGAGCTTAGAGCCAGAAGCAGGTTGAATTTTTGGGAGGAAGGGTATATTGATGCTTTGTACAAAGGGATTAAGGATGTTATGAGTTAGATGTAAGTGAATAACTATGGGAAGATCAAGTTGGAGAACAAACAAGTTTCATTGGTCAAAAAGGAGTAAGTATATTAGTAGCAAGCAATGAGAAGGCAGTAAGGTACCTACCCAATTTGCCTAAAGTTTCATGTTTTGTTACTTTAGGGGGGGGGGGAACCCCCCCAAAAAAACAACATCAGGTCTAATAAAAGAGGCAAATTTATGTTTCTTGTTCAAATTGCCATCTAGATGATGGTTTTATTATTCCCTGATTTTAAAGGAAAAGAATTTGAATATTACGTGAGAGCTATGGAGTCCATTTTATCAGGGCATCTGATTCCTTTAGTTTTTAAAATATTTGAAAGGATAATGTTCAATTTAAATTGGTACATAGATATTTACTTTTTAAGGGAGCCAAAATGATTGATTTGTGATTTTATGAGGAAGGACTAGTCAGGATTCGATCTTCGGATTTGAATAAGTAAAAAATAATTTGTAAATAAAAAAGTTTTTACTATTACCTAAATTTCAGGTCTTCTTAGAGGGAGAGATCTCTTACTTTAGAGTAACTAAATCATGACTGAAAAAACATTTGATTCATGATTTAGATCTAGAGTAATTGGTTCTCTCATTCATCATCCTCATTGCCCTGAAGAAAGCCTGAAATTTAGGTCAAAATGTTGGCAATAATAAAAACTTTTTTATTTACAAATTAGTTTTTATTTCTTCAAATTCCATGACCGAATTTGCGACTAATTCTTCCTCGTAAAATTTGGTGATCAACTACCTATTTCCAAATTTGTGATTTTTTTATCCAGACAAGTAATTTATAATTTATCAGTTTAGTAATAATGAGAATTTCAAATTAAAAAAAAATTTAGCAAATTTTTATGACCTTCTGGAAAGAATACATGAGTGGTGTTTTATAAGTATTGAAATTAAAATACTGGTGATTAATTAACAAATGGTATCCCATTTATTAATTAATTGTTAACTATAGTTCTAAGGACTTTGTTTATTTGATAAAGTTGACTATCTAAACTGTTATTGTTAAAGGCTGGGGAAGCAAATAATGGGAGGAACTGACTTGTGTGCGAAGGGGCCAATTTAAGGAGGCCACCTGCTTCCTTATTTCAAAAGAGTAAATCAAATTTAGCCAGAAAAACTATTAGATTCTTCTAGGTCTGTCTTGACCCTTTCATGAAGTTATAAAAGTGGCTCACTAGCACCCCCCAGTCAGTATCAGTCAGTGTCAGATCACGTGCCTCAGAATGTCGGGCCCGTGGCAGTAAAGAGTTAAATGACAGGAACTTGCAAGTGCAGACAATACAAGTTATTTTGAAGCCTCTTTGTAAGTAAGTACATTTAATTAATATATTTATAAATTACATATTTATTAATTAGCTGTAAGTAATTTATCTTTTTTATTTATTCATTTATTTGTTAGTAAGGACAGTAGGTTCAATTGTTAGCTGTAATTAGTAGGTGTACTTATTTGTTATAATAAATTAACTTCAATTTATCTTTTTTCTTAATTATTATTGACCTGTAGCCCATAAAAGTTGACTTTCTAAGATTCATCTATAACTGGATTCTTTGACCAAAAATTATAACACTATTTACTAAATTGGTTCTTCTGTTTGAAAGTCTTGTTCAGGTTTTCTGCTCTATTCTAAAATGAATACTTTGTTGTTCTTTTTTATCTACTTTTAATCAGTAGTCGCCAATTAGTAAAATAAGAAAACTGATTGACGACAACCCATTAATTGCTTTTTTTTTCTTTTTTTTTTGTTGGTTCTACCTAAAAATAAATATTGGAAACATACCGGAGTATTTTTATAAAACATTCCAGGACGGATATTTATATTTAAATAAAAATGATTAATAGATTCATTTTTTCAATGCTCTGACCAGATTTAAAAAGATTACATGAATCACTTATTTATTATTTGTATGAATGTAGAGTACAGGAAGAAAATTATGCTCCCCACAAAATAGATCTAAAAAAGAACAAAATCATTGCCAAAGTAAAAATCAACTTGATTTTTAATGGAGTTAAAAAGGGAGGAAAGAAACTTTGGTGAATAAATGAGAAAATAAAATAATATGAATGAATTTAAGGACATGCATATATACTTATATGCAAGAGATAAAAATAATAAAGATGTTGGGAATAAATTAAAAATAGGTTAATTCCTGAATTAACTTAATTTTGCATTTTGAATTATTATTATATATTATTCCATTCTTTATTGTTTCGTAGTTGAATAAACTCATTGCTTTGAGTTAAATCATGAAAATTAGTGACAAGTTTCCACACTGCATAAAATACATTTCTCCAAATGTGCAAAAAACTTTTTTTAACTGATCAAGAAAATAAACCTGGTTGGTTTACTAAGAAATGGTTGTTAAGGGATAATTCTTTGTTACTTATACTTATGAAAACCAATTGGATTTAGAATGAAATTCTTGATTTGGTATCTCATTATTCAGCAGATGGAGCAAAATATAATTTGTCTTAGCAGGCAAGTGTAGGATTTGTCTTTTCACATTTATGATGGTTTTCACTATAACACACACACACACACGCACACGCACTCGCACACGCACACGCACACGCACGCACGCACACACACACACACGCACGCACGCACGAACACACACACACACACACACACGCACGCACGCACGAACACACACACACACACACACACTAAATGTGAAAAATAGTTTTCCTCCACTTTTATATATGTAAAAGAATATCTATATTTTTTCAAATCACTATTAATATAAATTTCATCTAAGATATAAAAACATAATTTTCTAACTTTTTCCTCAATATTTTGATCAAATAAGCTCATATTTTAGATATTAAAAATTTAAATATTCCATTTCTTTTAAATTAAATTAATTTTAATTAGAAAAATTAACAGAAAATTTCTAATTCAGTTTTAAATTTTATTATCCTGATCCTAGAAGATTGTTCAGAATCAGATCAAATATTTTTTATGTAGAATGCCTGTAAAAAAAGTTATCACAAATTTACAATCAGACTGGATTCCTAAAATTTCCCTATAAGCATAAAAGTGAAATGTTTAATTGAATAGGAAATAAATGAAATAACCAATATCAGTTAAGTCATGATTAGTGAGTTTTGGGGCAAAATAATATTTTCAGCCAAAATTTAAAGATTATTAAAGCTTAGCTAAATATTTTTTAGGTTTACTTATACAAAGCAGTTTTTAGTTTATAATTAAGTATTAAGACTTTAAAAAAACAAACAAAAAAACTGCTGTTTATAATAGAAAGTACTAATCTTTAACTACTTTTGAAGAATGAGAATGATTTATTTAGAGAAGTAGTACAAGTTTGCTTTCTTTTCTTACTGGTAAAACAGTTAATCTATAATTAATAAAAACTTTTATGATGAGTTAGTTATTTTAACTAAATTATATAAATTTTGTATGCAATATTTAAAATATGTTTCAAATTTTGACTTATACTACTTTCGAAATAAGTTGTCCTTTCTCTTCAAAGTTTAATTATGCTACATAATTCATTTGTTTATAATTATTTTGAATTGTCTGAGATAAGTGGTTTACAAAACATGCTCTACATACACACACAAATAAAGAATAAATTTAAATAACTCTGCCAAATACACACACACTAAAGGGATATGAGGAAATACAATACAGGAACGTGCAGATGCTGTGGCTGCATACGAGAAAGACAGATAAAGAGACAGGAAAAGAAAAGATAGTGAGAGAGAAAGAAGAAAGGTGTAGCCTTTTTTTTGGAAATACAGATCCTACCTCCTCATAAGCACACTAGTCCACGATATTCTTACAGGCATGGTTTTAACAGCGAAACATATTGACATGTAGAAACACTGTATGCCAACAAATTGAACCATGTCAATCTGTCTGTTACTTAAATTTAATATTATGAACTTAATTAAAAATTTGAAAAAAACAGTTGATCATGTGTATATATGTTGATATATGTATTTGTATGATGTTACTAAACTATTGTAGAAAGATAATGAATTGAGTTTGTTTTATAGTCTCCTGTCTCAGGAGTGTATGAAATAATGAAACATTTAAAAAAGTGTTAAAATAAGATTTAAGGACCAAAAACTTAACTCTTAAATGATACACCCCCAATACTAGTTAAATTAATCTTAAGCTAAGCTTTATAAAGCATAAATTTTTATAACTAGAAGTGCCTCTTTACCATTTGTATATTTTTTATTCACTACAAAAATAAATAATAGTGCTTAATTAAAATTAAGTATTTTTAAATATTGATTTTCGTTGTGGTATTTAATTCCAAATTAAATTTTATACAAGAAATGTAAGAGAGTTAGAATAAAAAAATCTTGCTACCTCGAAACCAGGTCTCCTGCTTTCCAGGCAAGTATGCTGACCAATTATCTAGCTAGCCTCGGTGGTATAGTGGCCAGCATACTTGCCTGGAAAGTAGGAGATCCGGGTTCGAGTCCCGGCTTTGGGAGCAAGATTTTTTTATTCCAACTCCCTTGCATTTCTTGTATTAAATATTTTAAT
>KZ808060.1:60723-75048 GCA_000696205.2 Oncopeltus fasciatus | reverse complement strand
TATATATATGTATGTATAAATGATAGGATAGTAGACATACAAATATAAAATAATTAAAAATGATAAAAAAGGAGAAATTCTAAATAATTTTCATTGCGTTGAAAGTTTAGTAAAATACTTTCAATGTTCTTATCCCCTATAACAAAAAATTTGCATTATTTACTTTTAAGAAGAATACATAACTGATTTAAAATTTTTTAATTCCTGAACTCATTCTAGCTTTGTGTGATATCAATCAATTATGTTAATTTTTTTTTTTTTTTGTAAAATGTTTAGCCAATTATTAAGGATAATTCCCAAGATAGGTGATCCGCACGACTATTGTCTAAGAGACGCCACATGATGGTAAAAATCGCTAACTTAACCCCACTTTCAGTAAATAAAAGTGTGATGTTAAGTAATTTTAAGTAGTTTTACTCGTTATACCAAATATAATTATTAACAAATAAAATGCTTTTTTATATTAGATATAAGTATTGAAGAATATATATGTACTAGGAATTCAAAACATTGTTAAATAAGTATTAAAAGGAATTTTATTAGATTCTATTTATATATTCGTAATATTTTAGAAAATACATATCTATATACTGATCTATAATAAAAAATACTGATCTATATATAATGATCTACACATTTTACTGATCTGTCTAACCACCTATCAAATTTTAGCTTCCACCCATTGAGATACTTGCGAAGAAAACATCCATGCTACAATGATCAAATACGTTTATTGATTGTTTTAAAAATATGAATCTGTAAAAAAATACTAATCTATAGAAAAAGTGATTCTATATTTACCAATAAATGTGATATTTGATATTAAAAAATATACATATATTAGCAGTAATCAGGGTTGCCTGTAATTACACAAAAATATTGAAAGTATTTTACCATTGCCAGATTTTTTAAACAAGTGAAATTGTTTCTTAGTAGTTAGTTCGTTCAAGGCAGCTTGTTTTTTTCAGTGTGTTTCGTTTCATCCTATTTTTAGTTGGTGAAATGGATCAAAGAATTATTAACTCTTGATTTTTTGGTTTAGAAAAGTATCATTTGACTGGTAGTCTTCAAAGAAAAATGAAGGATTTTATAAGTTGAAGCATAATTTCGCCTAGGTATGAGTGTTCCAAATGTCTAAGACAAAGGAGATTATGCCCTCATAAAAATATGGACGGCTATCCATTAAGGTATGGCGATGAGTTAATAAAACGGTTTATAAGAACCATTTACTGAGATCAGTGTGTTGTAGTTGGTTTGCCTTGGATCTCTACCTAGCTGAATGTATGTGGCTCTGGCTTTGAGGTGGTGACCCAGACCCTTTTCTACAGGATGCATCCCATCTTCATTCTCCCAGAAGAAAATATGAATAGGCTTATTGATTAGTGGAATTTCATATTCAGGTATGCCATTTTTACTTATTAATTATCAAGCTTGTTCATTTTGAATTTAAAATTTGTTTGGTTATAGGTAATAGCTGATCACTTATAATAGGAATTACCCATTATGGATTATTATGTGTTATCTTTTCTGTGATTCATCTATAAAATATAATTAATAGAATAAAATATTTCATTATTTTTTAATAATTTCTGTACTCAAAACCATTATAAGCCTAAACACAAAATGCATTGGAGGATAGACAAATATCTACCTATTTATTTTAGTAATATGTTCAGGATCACACTCTAAAATTATGGCACAAAAGGCACGCACATTGCCAAGTCTGTATTTTTAGTTACAATATTTTGCCTTGTCTCCAGGCAACATGATATATTAAAAATTGATTTAGGTTCAAATTTGGTGACAATAGATTTAAAAAAAAATATAACACTTCCACTTAATAATTATTTACTTTTATAATGCAAGTGTTTGATAAATACTCCAAAATGTTCAATACATAAATTCAAATTTACCTAATTCACATTTGGTGAATTTTAATCTCCTGAAAAAGATGCAGCTGGCACTGGGTAATGTGGATTTTGTTTACATGGATATGAAATACTTTTTTCTTAAACCTAACTTCATTGCTCTGTGTAATTTCGCACATCATAATTCACAAAATTATTTTTGCAATTATTTGTGTTTTGGGAGGTTGTTTGCCTCCTTGAATACTATACTTCTAAAAGAAATATAATATCTTTCCACATTTAAATGTCTATGGAGACTCCTCAAAATTCATTCAGTATAGGCACCAGATCTTGATCCTCTTTAGGATTTCCCCATAAGGACCAGCTGGTACAATGACCAAAAATTCACTTACAGATCTTAAACTTTTCTCAGCAGAAGCTAAAATATAGTTCATTCAAAATTTTTAGTAGTTATAGAACCTCCATCCCTAAATAAAATAAATAACCAAATAAAATAAAATATTTAAAATTTTTTATTTATTATTTTGGTAAATTGTTGAATTTAATGGCATAAATTAAATGCTGAAATTTAGAGACCAAATAAAATTGCCATATTTTTTTTAAATTGCTATGTAATTAATTATATATATATCACCAAGGTGTACAAATACAACCACTTTTTGTGGCAAATTTTTCTTAGCCCTACTGTCTCTTTCATCTTTAAGGTTCATCAATAACCCTCTTTTCTCTTTTTCTTTCATATATGTTCTGGCAGAAAAAATAATAGATTATAATTTTGATTGTTTTTTTTTCATATACCTCACACTTGTCTTAATCTTCTATCAAATATGATTCATTCATATTTATAATTTTTTAAATGAAAGAAGTGTTAAATATTCTGAAAAACACATATTGATATACGCCTTGGAAAAATTCAAATCATCTTGGAGTATTTATCAGTGTCAGTATTATAAAAAAATAACCATTTAGTTTTATTATTATTGTTGATTATTCATATATGAATCATAAAGAAAATGTATTTCGTAAAATTTGAATTTAAGTTATGAACATAACAAATGAGATTTATGGCAACTTGAGGCACTTAATTGTTTGCTTGTATGGATAAAATACTGTACTTCACAAAACTTGTGGATGTTATGGCATTTTCATAAACATAGTCTGACCAAAGCACTTTCTTTAATAATAGATTTTAAGATTTAAAAAAAAAATTGCTATGTTTTGTTTGAACTCAATTCAATGTAAAATTGAGTAACTTTGAATAATTGTTGGGATTTATTTTCATTAAATAAAGGGGAGAAAATTAAATTTTCTTTAATAATGGAGGTCCAATGAATATTTTAAGTGTCTCTAAGAGCACCTAAATATTTGTTGATTCCTGTAATGTTTCTAACCATTTATTATTTTAAAACTAAAAAGTTTAATGTTCTCACCAGCTTTTCATACCATTGAATTAATTCAGGGAGATTCAAGACTAAATATTGTGACAAATAAATGCACACTCCAGGAACCAAAGGGTTGTTCTGGAATTTTATAGAAATGTTCAATTGTTCAATGTTCAATTTCAGTACCACCCTTCAACAGGTATATTTACTGCATAAGACATTTTACCTCCACATTCAAAAGCTATTAATTAGTTATTTATTAATTAAAGTTTAGTATTTATTTGTTATTCATTTATAAATTATTAATTATTTATTTGAAGAAGTATAGAGAGGATAGATTTCCCTGGCATTATAACTAACCAATCTCATAAAATTGTAAGTGCTAACACATACAACAACTCTAAGGGAAAAGATTTTAAAGAAAGGATGATTACGTGGTGAAGAAAGGGTTTATGTTTAATAACCTCTTGATGTGGATTGACCCTTCCATTCAGAATCTATTTATTTCTTTTGATGATTTCAATTAAAGAAATTTGGGAGGGTAATTGCACATAAAGAACTTTGAATCTAAGCCTTTATGTGTAAATTATTTTACTTGTTGAAATATTCAAATTTGGATCTCACTACAGCCAAGCAGATGCTATAGTCTTTTCAGTAGTAATAAAAAGTTTGTTAGTGCAAGTATGAGAAAGTTAATTGGAGGTTGAAACTTGATCAATTTAGTTATGAGTTGTTAATTCAATGAAGTCAGTAAGCAAGCTGTGGCCGATTCACCATTTTATTTTCATAATGTCAGCTTCAAAGAAGTCTTTAGTTATTCTTTTGTTATTAAATAATTTTAAAAGAAATATTTTAAAATCTGAATGCTTTTTCACAGACCAGGTAGATAGAGTAGTCAGATATTCTAGAGAGGTCTTTTTTCCATAATTTTTTTCATTAATAATTAGTCAAGTGAAGTATAAGTTTATTAGACACTTTTTTAAGAATTGCATTACAGAAAAAATATAGAATTTCATTCTGTATATATTGGTACAGAACTCCATACTAATTATGGTCTTCAGTACATAATGCATCTTTGTTACCTTATATTATTGGTTGTTGACATATTAAAATATTTTAGCCATTGAGAAGAAAATAATTTTCTATAAATTGAAAAAAAAAAGAAAAGAAATGAAAAAAATACTTATTATAAAAATAATTATGAAAAAGAAAGAAAAGAAAACCAGAACACACAACAAACGTGCTTTCATATACACTAAATAATGTGTATACACACACATATAAAACATAATTACTGCATACATTTTAATAACATCACATCCACTCATATGAATAAATTATATTACAAAAATTACCCTTGTTGTTTGGAATCCTTTTAAATGCCCTCTATGTAAGTTAGGTTAGGTGCTTAACACAATTTGAAGTGGGTGCATTTCTTAATATAAGGTTAAGAAAATGAGAGTAGAAAAGTATAAAAGATAAATAAAAAAAAAAAAAATACAAACAAAACTTGTGTACTTATGAACACTTATTAATTAAAAAGATTCACTTGAGAAAGTGTGTTATTCTGGTTTATTAATTAAGAAATATTATTTCATTTGACTAGATCATTATTTAAAGGAAACCCTTATTTATAATCCACATCAGCATTAATGCTTGTGTTATGTCAATTCATAATGCTAAAGGTTGACTACAATTAATAATTTGAATCCTTCATACAATTTCTTATTTTTTAAATTTCCAAGGAAACAGAAGGACATCTTAAATTAATAGGCTGAAGTATAAAAAAAATGTTCTCTGTGAGGCCAATTTTTTAAGGGCTCAAAAATATAGGCAGAGTATATTAGGGAGAGAGAATAATTAGAAATAAATCATTTTCCCAAGTTTTAGAATTATGTGTAAAAAAGAGAGTAAATTATTTTTTTCAATTCCATTAAGTTAAGACCACAGTTATGATATGGGATAACATTAACTTTGGAAAATAAGTCAGAAGACAAATATAAATATTAATTAGCATTTTTTTAAATTAAAAATAATTTAAAATGGCAAAATTTAGTAGATATATTATTGATTTCCTGTGGTCTAAGGTCACAACATTTTTTTTTTTAAGGAGCTGTCCTTTAAAATGATAGATATAAAGTCACAGCTAGTGAATAATATACTATACACAAGACTAATCAATATCAGATACTTCTTAAAAATCCTTATTAAATTAGAATCTGGGTTGAAATAGATTTATACTTTTGGAATGAGTGGTTGTCTACAATTTAGATAATATGGACTATACAGAAACGGTTTCACCAACAATTGGTCCTCAATTTTGCCTCAATAAAAGCCTAAATCAGTGAACACAAAGCATNTTTGCGATGTGACCTGAAACCTCTCTCAAAGATCTCACCAAACATCATTATTGGCACATATAAAGATGTTTATATTTTTATATATGTATAGTTGAATTTTGAATTTATTCTGTATATCATTGTCTTGTAGTAAACTGCATCTCTGTCTGTTTATTCCAATCTATAATTTTTAGAAGTGTAATAGATTGTATTGTATTTTAGCCCTGATAATGACTTACAAGTTAAGTCAAAACATTGGCAATAAGAAGAGAAAATAATTGCCTAACAATTTTGGAGTATTTCATTTTTCTCATTGAGGCTAAATCCCTAATTAATTTCTCATGCATAACTAACTAATGAATCAATCTTTTCCAATCAGAAAATCAAAAACAGAGCAGGGTTCTATAAAATGACAAAATTTCACTATTTGGTGCAAAAGGAAAATACAAATCAATTAGAAAATACATAGTAATATTACTATGTATTTTATAATTGATTTGTATTTTCCTTTTGCACCAAATAGTGAAATTTTGTCATTTTATAGAACCCTGCTCTGTTTTTGATTTTCTGATTGGAAAAGATTGATTCATTAGTTAGTTATGCATGAGAAATTAATTAGGGATTTAGCCTCAATGAGAAAAATGAAATACTCCAAAATTGTTAGGCAATTATTTTCTCTTCTTATTGCCAATGTTTTGACTTAACTTGTAAGTCATTATCAGGGCTAAAATACAATACAATCTATTACACTTCTAAAAATTATAGATTGGAATAAACAGACAGAGATGCAGTTTACTATAAGACAATGATATACAGAATAAATTCAAAATTCAACTATACATATATAAAAATATAAACATCTTTATATGTGCCAATAATGATGTTTGGTGAGATCTTTGAGAGAGGTTTCAGGTCACATCGCAAATTGCAGAACTAAACTGAGAGACACCCGGTGATAGGGGGGGGGGGAGGGGCTAAGTTGTCAAACTTCAAGGCCCAAGAAATCTATGAGATAGGTAACATTGAGCAGGTTAATTCCTTCAAAGGGAAGTTGGAAGGGCCGATGCCAGTGATAGCTTACTGGAGTTTTCCTGTTGAATTATTATTGATTGAAATAAGCTGAAGAAAAAGGTTTAATAGGGGTGCATATAAAATTGTTTATATCTGTATAGGTTAAATTTTGAGTTTATTCTGTATATCATTGTCTGTCTTGCAGCAAACCACATCTGTGTCTATTGATTCCAATATATAATTTTTAGAAGTGTAAGAGAGTGTATTATATTTCTCCTAAGATGATGACTTACAATTTAAGTTGAAATGTTGGCAATAATAAAATAAAATAATCGCCCAATAATTTTGGAGCATTTTATTTCTCTCATCCTGGCCAAAAACCTAAATCATTTCTCATGCGCAATACTTGATGGCCAACCAATCACCCACCATTAGTTAGTTATATTTGGCAGATTGTCAGTAGACATTTTCTACCTAAAGATTTTTTGGGTACATACTTTCCAATAATATTATAACCTTAACATTTATCTAAGAAGTTTAATGCAAGCAAGCAAATGAAACCAGAAGCCAATGATAAGTAAAGTTGCTTACTTAGGGTTAATTAAATAATATAACCAAAACTCAATATGAAAAAAGAACTGTCAATTTGAGAGATGTTTTCAATATTAGTATGTCAGTCAGGTTATTAAGATGGAGACAGGCCACCATTGAAAAATTAAACTTAAAATTTTGAAAATATAAATTTTTTTAAAAAGAAACTGTTTAAGCATTGGAAAAGAGTGTAAAGAAATAAATTTGTGTGTGTGTGCAATTTTTATTTCTTCTTAAATTAAACTTATTAAGAGGGAACATTCTGATACCTACTATAGCGAAAAGGTTTTTAATTTTAACCATTATTAATGTATAGAATTAAAGTTTTAATATTGGTTTCTTTTAAGTGATTGCATTTAATGTAACTCTTGTATTAGGTACTGTCATTTTTTATTAAATATATCAAGAGAATGGTTTTGGCCAAAAGGTTTATCAATACAAGTAATACCTCGTAGTGTGCTCAAACAGGCAGCAAGAGACATAGGTTCACAAGAGGATTTTTTGAAATATATTTTAAGAGTAAAATGTTAAATTTAAATAATTCAAGAAAATGGGATGATAAACAGGAAAAATAAGTCAATTTTATCTAAGTGATTTATTTCTTAGCTTTGATAAATAATTTTAATTTGAGTTATTATATTTTAAATTCAGAGCTTTATATTAGCTTGATATTGATTTAAATTTTTTGAGATCTTGTGTTTCTCTTGTTGTAGTTAACTTTGTAGTTAAGAATGATTGCTTTACATACCTTACAAAGTTATGTTTTGTTTACTGGAAGTTTTGAATAAGATTATCATCTTAAAGCCTTCCTCTACCTCTGTATAGGCTTAAAGAACTGACAAAGAGTGGATTTTGCCAAAAGCGTATCAAGGATCAAAGGCTGTGGAAACAAATTTAAGATAGAAACATCAAAAATTGAGAACATAGTGAGCTTCTAGGAAACTATTCGATTTAAAGCCTACTAGGATCTCATTAAGATACCTGCATTATCAGGTTTGGGAACCTTTTTTTAAAGGTTTAGGATAGTTTAAGTTTAAAATAAATTAAAAGACATTAGCAGTGCTGATTAAAAAAAAATCTCTCTGCTATATAAAAGAATAATTTTAGTGAGCTTTATGATTTTTAATCATTTCCTACATAAATTTATTCAATTTATTAAATTCCTTAATTTGTATCCACCGAATAAGAAGTGTCATGGGGGCAGCTAAATTAAGTCTGAATCTTAGACTAATCTCCACTGTAATAGAACTTTATTTGTTAAAATATAAAATTGCTTTACTCAATGAAGTTTGTGATTAGTTTAATAAATGGCTGTCTCTATCTTTTATGTGGAAAGAAGTAATGTTTAACAATCTGTAGTCCAATACTGTCTTAAAAAACAAAGAAATAAGTAAAAAATATTTCAATGTAATGTAATAAAGGTTTACTTACTTTGTTTCATCGATATATACAGTTTCAAGGACTTTTACAGCAAACAATAGGTTTTTGCTTAATAATTCGGCGGATATTTCACCGTGTTGCAATTGCCTCAATAAAGCGCGTAACCTGAAATAGAGAATGAATAAGTAATTAGTTAAATAATAAAATTATAGCTACTAATAAGGTTTTAAAAAATGAGAGGTAAATAAAATTCTGCTATCTAATTATTCTTATAATAAATTTGGCTTTTTGTTGTTATTAGTCACAAAAACCATTACCAAAAGGTAACACAAGATAGTCTATTGAGTAAACAAAATTAATTGGCCTAATTACATGACTGCAGTTTTAAAGAAGGTGCATATCTAAAAATTAAAGTGTGCAAAATTGATACTCCTTCATATTTAAATAAAACTAACCCAAAGAGTTATGGGCTTTTAACATTTTGTCTATCTTGTCTAAAATATTTGAGAAAGCTACATATTCCGGTAGAAAAATAGCTTGAAAATAAGAATTTAATAAGAGAATATTAGGATGATTTTAAAAAGAACACTCCCGTGGCCGTGTTCTGTATAATGCGATATCATCCCAAAACCTAAGCACAATTAGTCCTAGACTTCATTTGCAAAAACCTTACTCCTTTTCATAATTCCGCTTCGAACTTAAACAAGCTCTCCTCTGACCACAACCCAGTTTTCCTAACGCTATCCCTGACTCCTATTCCAAAAAAATTACCCCCTCCCTCATTAATGGCCCAGTCGACTGGGTCTTGTTTAGAACTCTCATAGAAGAGTCACTTGACCTCGGAATTTCACTGAGAACCTCAGATGATTTAGATGAAGCTGTATATTCCTTTACCACAAATGTTCAGCAATGCATGTACATATATGGCTAATCTGAAACCAAAATTTACCAAATACTCTTTAGAGTCCCAAAAACCACTCTCAGATTCGCTTAAAAAGCTCATCATAGCGAAACGCCGCTCAAGAGCATTATTCCAAAAATACAGACACCTCTCAGACCACAAAGATTTTAATTACAAATGCAGCGGAGACTGAGGAGTTTCTGAACATACTATTACCTATGTCCTTACCACTCAAAGCAGTAACACCACCCGAGGTTAAGTACATAAAGTCTGATCTGCCTAAGGGCAAATCACCCGGATATGATTTAATCACCGGCCAAATTATCCGAAATCTTCCCAAAAAGGCAATTGTATTCTTGTCCTACATTTATAATTGCATATTCAGAACTACCCACTTCCCCCTCCTCTGGAAATATTCTGATATAATACTATTTCCCAAACCTGGAAAATCACCTCAGGACTCCTCATCTTATCGTCCTATTAGTCTCCTTTCTACACTTTCAAAGGTTTTCGAAAGAATACTGTTAAAACGAATAATGCCTTCCATAGAACCCTTCAATATCCTCCCAAATCATCAGTTCGGCTTCAGAAGTAAGGATTCTACTGTCCAGCAAGTGTTTCGCGTCGTAGACTACATTTTCTCTTCCCTTGAGCGCAAAGAGTACTGCCCAGAACTATTTTTTGATGTTTCTCAAATATTTGATAGTCTGGCACAGTGGTCTTCTGTTTAAACTGAAATCCATACTTCCTAGTAACACTTACCTTATCTTTAGGTCTTACTTATCTAACCGTTTCTTTAGGGTTCGGCAAGGATTAGATTACTCAGATTTTTACCAAGTGGAAGCGGGAGTTCCTCAAAGTAGTGTGCTTGGCCCTATATTATTTATCCTGTACACTGCTGACATCCCTACCCATCCAAGTACTCTCTTAGCTCTATTTGCGGACGACAAAGCTATCCTATCCTCCCATTCCGATCTTAAAACTGCTTCTAAAAACCTACAAGATCACCTCGAAAAAAATCAAAGAATGGTGTGGAATATGGAGAATAAAAATCAATGAAGAAAAATGTGTTCAAGTTAACACCAATGGCTCCATCTCCACTGACTGGTATACCAAGCACACATACTCAGGTCGTCTCCTCCATTTTAACTCATCTCACCCTCATCATCAAAAAATTAATGTGGCCAAAAACCTCATCTACAGATCACTCACATTCTCTGACAAGATTATCCGCAGAAAAAATATTAAACGTGTGACTGACATCCTCCTGTCCAATGGTTTTCCTACTCACACCATTAATAAACTTGTTAAGGAATTTTTTATTTCCACTTCTCCAACTATCCCCCTCCCCCAAAATAACGACCTCGTTTTCCGCTCTCTTCCTTATATTCCAAAAATTTCTGAAAATATTAAGAAATCTCTCAGAAAAACTTCATAACCTCAAGCTTTCTTTTTCCACCAACAACAAATTAAAATCTATTTACACCATCCTCAAAGACCCCATCCCCCTTCCTAACAGAACTATTGTCGTCTATAAAATTCCCTGTTCCACACCGAATTGCCAAGGTTCTTACATTGGACAAACAAAAAACCCTATTTCCCGCAGAATTAATAACCATAAAAATGACATCAAGAATAAACTAATAAAAACTGCCCTCACCAAACATGTTTTTCATGAAGCACACACATTTGACTTCGACAGCTTAACCATTCTTTCCACTGAACCCTACCAACACAAACGTCTTTTGTCTGAAACCGTTCACATCAACTTACAACACTATCCAGTTAACGACAGAACAGACATAGAACAAATTTCCTCAACTTATTCTAACATTTTTAACATTCTAAAAACCAACAGCCCTCCGTCTCAATAAACCTGTCAAAACATTTTTCCCAGTTCCAAAGTCACTTATTCCCAATAATACCCTTCCCTTTTTTTCCTTTGTCCTTTTATTGCCCTCTCTTGTAACAGGCCGCTTTCCATTTACACCTTCCGCCTGCCTTGTACCTGCTACCCCCACTCCTTTTTACTCTGAGAAAAAGTAAAATTCATAATGTTTAGTCATGGAAATGTGAACTTAGGGACAGGACGTCCTCTCTCATCTTCATGATAGGTAGGTGTGGCAAATTACTGCTTTAATGATATTTCAATTTTTTTCTTGTCAATAAGCTGTTTGTTTGCTTTTTTTTTTCAAATTGGTTCTTTTTCAAATTGTTTTTCATAAACTTTAAATTTTCTTACATAGCTTTCTACATTCATACTCTTGATATCACATTATATTATTGCAATTCTCTGTTATATTAATTTCAATTATTTATGTATTCTCATGACATTGTATTTCTACAGCCCTGAAGATGGCTTACAATGTAAGCCGAAACGTTGGTAGATAATCCTTTATTAAAAAATACATTTTTTTAAATTTGTGTTTTTTGGATCTACCTTGACCGAACCCCAACTAAAATCATCTAAGAATAATATCTAAGGTCAA
The DNA here is from genome assembly GCA_000696205.2 of Oncopeltus fasciatus. NCBI lineage: Eukaryota > Metazoa > Arthropoda > Insecta > Hemiptera > Lygaeidae > Oncopeltus > Oncopeltus fasciatus. The sequence goes on along the minus strand of KZ808060.1, from coordinate 63,087 downwards.
CAAACTCTCCTTTTGTGTTCAAGTTAATTTCAAACTGCGGAAGAAAGACTTCCCTGAAATTGTGAAATTTAACAATATTCCTTTACCACAATCAAATTTTCCGGTCGTTACCTTGGGTTCCATCTTGACTCACGACTTGCATGAGGAGAACATACTAAAATTAAAAGACAAGAACTCAATCGGTGATATGGACTTTTATACAGACTCATGAATAATAAATCCAATCTTACGACTGAAAACAAAGTGACGCTCTACAAAACCTTATTACGATCAATCTGGACTTACGGAGTAGAGATCTGGGGTGGCGCCAAGCCTTCCAACATCCAAAGAATCCAGTACTTTCAATCCAAAACCCTGAGAATAATTGCAAATGCTCCCTATTAAGTATCCAATTCTTTCCTTTACCACGATCCTAATATTCCTTTTGTTCAAGACCTCATTTCTTCTCGCTTCATCCTTTTCTACAGTAAACTGCCATACCATCCTAATCCACTAGTACAGACCGTGTCTTCCAACTCCAACCCCTACAACCCTCCCGTCGACTCAAACGAAGATGGCCCCGTGACCTCCTGGGGACATAACCTGTAAATCATTTCAGAGTGTGACCAATGGGTCACCTTCTCTCCTCATGTGATTGAAATTGAATGTCATTTTTTAAATTTCATAGTAATCAAATTACAAAATGTTTTTTTTATTTAACAGAATGTAATAAATAAATAAAAGTTATTAAAAAAAATATTGACTGAGTAACATACTTTNATAATGACAATGAACAAATTCAGAAAAATTAGCTGAATAGAGAAGTACCTCAGAGATCAATAATTGGCCCACTGTTGTTTCTATGTTCACAAATTATCTTCCATTATTCGTACCCAAACTATGTTTTTTGTTTCTTCATGAACTGACTTTATTGTTTAATAAATAAAAAAATAATACACTTGTAGCACTTAACGAATGGAAAATAATCAACAAACTTCAAAATTAATTTATTAACCTATAAATATTTTAAATATATAAATGGAAAAAGATTAGGGTTTGCTAGGGTAGATTTTTCTAAATTCTATATCGAAAAATTTCCAAGCTGAAGAAAAACTTAGAACTTTCCAAAATATAATTCATAATAAATGAATTAAAAAACAACTGTATGGCTAAAAAATTAAATTTTAAAAATGGCCCATAATCTTCATTAATAATCAAGTTAGATTATGTTTATGATGGCAAGTGTGTGCTATTTGTTATTAGTTATACTGTGTTAAAAATGAAACACTCGTGGCTGCGATATATATAATAAATAAGAATAGGTGGGAGAAAGAGTGTAGTGATCCCACAAAAAGGAAAAATTACAATGTGTAAACTTTTTGGGGAGACTTCTCACACTTCATCAGTGAGGAGTGAAGAAAGATACTTTTCGGAGGTGAACGGAGAAACAGTCCCTCTTCACTCCTCACGGACGAAGTCTCCCCGAAAATTTTACTATTTTTAATTTTTTCTTTTTGTGTGTTCACACCACTGTATATATATATATATATTTGTATGTTATGCCTTATATTTTGCAAGTAGGTTTTACACTTCAGAAAGTAATGATGTATTAATGTTATGTAACATTAAGATTACATGACTATCTAAACTCTAAAGTATATTTAGATTTTTGGAAATAAATATTCTATTTAATCAGAATTATATTTATTAGCAGCCTGAATATACTGGCTACGCTGAATTGAGGTTGCAGAAAATGATGCTACATTAAATGTACAAGGCTCCAAAATCAGGCCCCCACTGGTACCTACATAGAAATATGGATTTATCTAGTATGTTCAAAAGGAGAGTTTGTTGACCGTAGATATTATTCTATGATGATTTTAGTTGAGGTTCGGTCGAACCAACAAAAATCATCTTAGAGTATGGATTTATCCTTTATTATTGGTCAATCTTAAGGATGAAGCAGCTGTAAGAGCTCTAAAATCTGGGCATTGTGATCCAATATCCATACCAGCAAGAAAACTGTCTGTAGCACGGGGTGGAAATGTAAAATATACAAAAATGATAAATATCGTTATTTTACACATACTCAATGTTATCATTTTACTTAAAATGAGTTATGAGCTTAAGCAACTTAAATAAAGATGGGAGGGTAGTTAATATTCTGTTAGGGGTTGATAGCTCCTGGAGAATATCCCCATAGATCAATTAGGATCGGGAATTAACTAGACCGAACTGAACTAATCTAGTGTTAATAGCCTATTACATTGCAAAGGGATCCCCACAACTGACAGTGAATGCAATCTATCGTTAACATTTCACTAACTTGGGACTTAACATATATTGCTATACAATAGTTTGTTTTCAATGTAAAAAAAAAAAAAT
>KZ808060.1:23226-42957 GCA_000696205.2 Oncopeltus fasciatus | reverse complement strand
AAAAAAAAAAAAAAATTAGACACCGTGGAATTTACTTACTTCCGTGTGGGGCTTATAAGTCTCAATCCGTTTCATTTGGATATTTTTCTTTTTCAATTATTAATTGAACGTAGATCTTCCTATTGTATTTATAAAATTAGCCTTTGCACTTTGACCTTTATTTAATACACAGTTAATTTGACCCATAAAATTTGTTTGACCTTTGTTCCCATTTCTGCCCTTATTATACAATCTTGTTTTTCATTGTTTTTAAAAAATTATTTATTGATCAATTAAACTGGTAAATTTAGCTCAAAAATTAAACAGACTAATTCATTATGTTTATTATAAATTTTAAAAAATCTCAAAATAGATTGTTTCTAGATAGCCCAAGAACGCTTTCAACACTTTTTAGATTTAATTGCCAAAGGAAGGAAAAAATGTCAAGAAAAATTATTAAAAAATTAATTTTGGGAATATTTGGGAATAAACAGCCAGTAACTAAATACATTATTTAAAATGTTTTGAATTTAAATATTTAGAGCAATCAATCTATAGTTTTCTCCTCGAATATTTACTCTTAAAAGTTTTTAACTTTCTACTTTTGACTTTTGATAGATCTTAAGTTTCTATGTCTGAAAATTTATTTTTATTCAGTAAGATTCAAATTCGCTCTCAAACTTAAACGAGAAACTAAAATGAAAATATCTGCCTGACTACGGCGACTGATAATTTAGGAGTTTCAAATCTCCCTGTATTTGATAGCATTAGTGTATCCTTTATGAGGTCATTTTTGACCATTTATTGTACAGATTAAGGCCTCTTGTCAATTTAAAAACAAATTCCTATTATCTTTTAGTGATTTTTAAAATATTTTTTATAACTTGACTGACCCTTCGTTTGAAGCAATTTTATTCTTTCATCTCAGTAAATATTAGCATTCTTGGCACAGCAGAGTGTGCATAAAGATACAGTCCTTCTATGATAACAGTAATGAAAAATGTATAATTAAAATATGTCATTCATTACAAGTTCCAAATCTTTCCATGTGTACAAATGTTTATTTTTATGAATACGATACATTCCTGTTACAAATTTAGCCAAAAATTTATTCCTTATACTTCACAATGATTTTTAAATTGGATGCGGAGTGCTTCGGTTCCCATACTACTTCTGACTGCAGTAAATCATTGTTTAGGAAATGTAATTTCAAGTATTTTACTGTATAATTCGGTTTGAATGTCAACCCATCCAGTACCCTCAGTCTGTACCTCAAGTACTGAGCCTGATAATGTTAACCTTGAATAGAGTAACTTCAAAAACAGCTGATTTATTTTTGATTGATAAATATTAGCATTAAAAATTATACTGCTCCGTTGTTTAGTTTGACTTTCCTACTCTTTTCTTCAGACATCAAATTCATCCAATTTAGTTTAACTTTATATTTATCTGTTCTTCGCAATAGCTTACTAATAAGTAATATTAGTCAAAATAGGAATTTTCCGAAACAATGTAATTTCTGTTCCTTTCTCTTAGTTTCATTTCAATCCTTGGTCAACCTTTCTAGTGAATTCCTTTAGCCCTCATTAGTTCATACGTCATACAACTCCAATATTTTTTTCGATGAATATAAACAAATTTAATACCAATTTAACATTGGTAAATATTAAATAAATAAAGATAGTGATAGCCCGGGTATCTTCGGAGGATGATAAATGGGTGAAAATCGGGTAACTCTTCTCCGACTAAAGAATAAAGAGAAAAGTTACATACAAATGTTGAGGGTTACAATCATTGGTAAGTAAAAGTTTGAAATTTGAATATTCGTAATACAACATAGGAGGCTATGGGATACACCAGACTCCTTGTGATAGTGCACTCTCTATTCCACCTGTTCTTGATTACCCATACATACACACACACACACACACACTGGTACATAGATCCACCCTACAGAGAAATGCAAGAGTCAGGAACTGCAGTCGGGACTGACCGAAGTGCGGCTTTATCACAGGCGTCGGGGGTGTCGACAGGGGGGAGGTGATCTGTGCTCAGGTCCACAGCGTCCAGAGTGGCTTCGTCAGCTGTGGAGGAGGTGCTGCCCTCTCGGCTCGAGTCCGACTTCTTCCCGCTAGATCGCCTCACGATCGTCAGCGAACCCTGGTTCTCTGCAACAGCAACAAAAAACAAACCTCTTAAATGATACTCTATTTACTACATTTTAAATATATTTAAATTTTAATTGTTAAGGGCATTTGAGTTTATTTGCTAAAAGTTAGGATTCCTGACGCTTGGGAAGAGCTGCTGTCTGTTGGGGCCCCTACTAACTAGCAGAGCACTGGACCAGGTTGTGTGTGTTGGAGGTTCTTCCAGGTTGCTTCACAAGCAGGAGTAAAGTTTAATGAAATTAAAATTTAGGATGACTAAAGATGGCTCAAGCCTCTCAGGCAATTATTAGATATTCTGTAAATTGTACCATTTATCATATATATGTAATCTAAACATTTTTTTAAATTACTATTTAGTAATTTCACTTAACCTACCAAAACTAATAAATTAATAGTTACAGCTAAACCCTGTACATCAGTATATAATAATCTAGCTTTTCTCTTTTTCTCTCTATCTATTATTGGCTATCGACGATAGGAAGGTCACTCTCCTTACTTTGAATGTCTCTGCATTTCTCGAGAGCATTTGACTGTGTCAGTCACCAGCTACTGCTCAGGAAGCTGGGGGCTGTTGGTGTTGGTGAGGTTGTATTGTCGTGGATACGTTCTTACTTTGCTGACAGGAGGCAGAGAGTAAGGGCAGGTGGCCAGACCTCTTCCTTGATGAGGTGCCGATCGGGGGTGCCTCAGGGTTCTGTACTGGGACCACTCTTGTTTTTGGTCTACATCATTGATATAGTTAGGAGTGTAAAGTATTGTAAAATTCATCTGTTTGCGGACGACGTGATGATACGGTACAGTGGATATGCAGATAGTATCACGGGTTGGTTTCAGAGAATGAATGAGGAACTCGCAAGATTTGGTTAGTTGTCGTTGAGTAACCAGCTGTCCCTTAACTCGAGCAAGTCACAGTGGCTATTGGTCGGTACTTCTAAAATTAATGATGTATGTGTAAAATAATTACTTAANCCCGCGGCGTCAGGATTGCGAGACCCGTACGGATTCCCTGAGCTATCCCGGCGCCCCTTCTTTTCGTTTCATTTCAATCCTTGGTCAACCTTTCTAGTGAATTCCTTTAGCCCTCATTAGTTCATACGTCATACAACTCCAATATTTTCTTCGATGAATATAAACAAATTTAATACCAATTTAACATTGGTAAATATTAAATAAATAAAGATAGTGATAGCCCGGGTATCTTCGGAGGATGATAAATGGGTGAAAGTCGGCTACCTCTTCTCTAACTAAAGCATAAAGAGAAAGGTTACATACAAATGTTGAGGGTTACAATCATTGGTAAGTAAAAGTTTGAAATTTGAATATTCGTAATACAACATAGGAGTCTATGGGATACACCAGACTCCTTGTGATAGTGCACTCTCTATTCCACCTGTTCTTGATTACCCATACATATACACACACACACACACACACTGGTACATAGATCCACCCTACAGAGAAATGCAAGAGTCAGGAACTGCAGTCGGGACTGACCGAAGTGCGGCCTTATCACAGGCGTCGGGGGTGTCGACAGGGGGGAGGTGATCTGTGCTGAGGTCCACAGCGTCCAGAGTGGCTTCGTCAGCAGTGGAGGAGGTGCTGCCCTCTCGACTCGAGTCCGACTTCTTCCCGCTAGATCGCCTCACGATCGTCAGTGAACCCTGGTTCTCTGCAACAGCAACAAAAAACAAACCTCTTAGAACATACTCTATTCACAACATTTTAAATACATTTAAATTTTTAATTATTAAATTAATTTAATTGTTAAAGGCACTTGAGTTTATTTGCTAAAAATTAGGATTCCTGGCGCTTGGGAATAGCTGCTGTCTGTTGGGGTCCCTACTAACTAGCAGACCACTGGACCAGGTTGTGTGTGTTGGAGGTTCTTCCAGGTTGCTTCACAAGCAGGAGTGAAGTTTAATGACATTAAAAATTAAGAAGACTAAAAATGGTTCAAGCCTCTCAGGCTATTATTAGATATTCTGTAAAATTTACCATTTATCATATATATGTAATCTAAACATTTTTAAAAATTACTATTTAGAAATTTCACTTAACTTACCCAAACTAATAAGTTAGTAGTTACAGCTGAACCCTGTACGTCAGTATATAACCAAACTAATATAACCTAGTCTCTCTCTCTCTTTTTCTCTATCTATTATTGGCTATCGACGATAGGAAGGTGAATCTCCTTACTTTGAATGTCCCTGGATTTATCGAGAGCATTTGACTGTGAGCATTTGGCTGATGGTGTTGGTGAGGATGTATTGTCGTGGATACGTTCTTACCTTGCTGGTAGAGAGTAAGGGCATATGGCCAGATCTCTTTCTGGATGGGGTGCCGATCAGGAGTGCCTCAGGGTTCTGTACTGGGGCCACTATTGTTTTTGGTCTACATCAATGATATAGTTAGGAGTGTAAAGTATTGTAAAATTCACAGTGGATATTCAGATAGTGTCACGGGTTGGTTTCAGAGAATGAATGAGGACCTCGCAAGATTTGATGAGTTGTCGTTGAGTAACCAGCTGTCCCTCGGTACTCGATATGTGTAAAATAATTACTTATATTATTATTCTATTTTTTTGATCTTTTATTTTTTTAAATTTTAAAATAGATTAGATAAATTTTTAAGGAGTTAATAAGTGTACATTACCGTTAATAAGTTAAAAACATTTAGATGTAGCTTGAAATTGTCAGGAAAAAGGATTTTAAAACATATTTTACAGATATAGTTATCACACATAGGATATCAAATTTAAGCACGAGAAAATCTGTTCTAAATCTACAATTCATTTTATATTAAAACTGGGAAAAAAATTCCAATGTTCCAAATTAACGCAATAAAAAAACTGGTCATTAGAATAATTAAAGGAATATCAATTTAAATAATCTCTCATACCCAAATACGGTTTAAGGAAAAATAAAACGCGAGCGAGAGGCTTAGGGTATTTTTTTTATATAAAGAGATCAAATGACCTTAGATTAATTAATAGGATNCTCTCTCTCTCTCTCTCTCTCTCTCTCTCTCTCTCTCTCTCTCTCTCTCTCTCTCTCTCTCCATATATATATATATACACACATGTATTTAAACAAAACTAAATTATTCAATATTTAGGTATTTCATAAAACTTTTGGAAGAATTTATTGTTGGTTGAAATCGGATAGCGAAATAGTATGGCTTAGAGGGAGACCAAACTTTATAATCGTAATATATTCGTTATTATTTGAATTACGAAAAATTTCATCAATTATAATAGGTGTTAAATATAATGTTTTAAACTAATAATGTTATATAATATACATAGTTTAAAAAAAAGTTTATAAGGATAATATTTATGAAGATATCTACGATGAGTAAGTGCGCCCTCCACTCCATCTTCTCATTCAGTCTAGAGCAAACTTAAGTGGTCATACTTAGTAAGCTCATTGTTCTCTTCGGCTTATTAATTAAATTTCGTGAAAATGGGAGTTAAAAAAAAAAAGGAATTGTATCTATTAGGATAAAGCTTACAGATAAATTAATTACATTATTGGTGAAAGGACCAAAAACCATTCAAATATATACCGAGCTATAATTTGTGAGGAAACAGTAGACAGAGACGGAAGGAAGAGAAGATGGCCGCTGGATTGAGAATGTTTCCCACAATCTAGTGAATATCAAGCTGTCTTCTTGTTTTGGAGTCAACAGGTGTCGGGGTAGTCCTTCCTGTTCCTAGCTAATGGCAGTATTATACGAGGGAAGAGGAATTTCAATTTGACTCGAGAACAAGAAGGCAGTGGGTCTGGACCGGCGTCCATTCCTAACCTATACGGGAGCACGTGGTGTATTGTGGTGGCTGTGCCCTTACCGTCACCGTCACGTCAGACTCGTTCCAAACTAAACAATTGAAGACCGTCACAACTGGCTCAGAATTTTTAGCTAATGAGTTTTTAAAATTTTAAGATTTAAATTTTGCTTTTAAAAGGAATAAAATCAGATGAATTTCGTTCGGTAAGAATGATATTTAATTAAAACTTAACGTTTTAAAGATTCAATGTATCATCTTTAGAGCCCAGGAATCTTTCCGACGAGAGTCTAATGGACTCATTAAAAAAAAAAAAAATTAAATAAAAAATAAGAAAGAAATAAGTTGCTTTTTATCTGGATGCGTAAGGACTCGAATACCTTTCCACAAACGTGCTTTTAGCCATAATTTATTTTCTGAGATTTAAAAAGTTCGTCACGCAGGAGCTGCGTAAACTATGCTTATTTCCCATGTCTTATTAAAGATAAATAAGAGTAAATGATAAATTTGACCTTAATAAGGAGTAAGGAGTATTACGTTATGACGACTAAAGCTGGCTCTAGTAACATCCGTAAATACTCATGTATAGCTATTTTCGTCAAAAAGTTATACAATATAAATGTTATAAAACTACATTTTTAACCCTATGAAGTTTATGTATTTTATCGCAAAATTAATAAGAATACAGATATCACAGTTTTTGATCATCCTCAAAATCCTCATTTCTCCTTAGCCGATTTCCGCCTAATAGTGTATTTATTTGACTTTTTGGCAATAGAAAACTTTTATATAAATTAGACTTGTATATTTCAAAATGTAAGGATTTCCGTTCAACCCTCGAAGGTACAATCATAAATATTTTTCTTAAGATACGTTTATCGTGAAACTATGATATGCGCTAATGACCCTGGCAGTCCATGCGCCANAAAAAAAAAAATATATATATTTTATGCCTAATAAAGTCTTAATTTTTTCGCAATTTTATAAAACATAATTAAATTGACGACTTGGACTTTATCCACTCCCGCAACACCATTACCGACTGATTTTATCCATTAACAAACTCATCCAACATTTTAAAAAGAGAAGTGTTGGTAATTATACTATTTTAGTACTATAAAATTTTGTCCTGAAGCAAAACCATGCATTTCCGTTGCTACCGTGATGCGATTTTTGAAAAAAAAAAGTTACACTTAGAGAAACCTAAAAATGTGGTACGTTCAAAATATTGTATTATATTATATAGGAATCATTAGTTGCCATCTGGCCAGACCTCAGAGATCTATACATGCCTTGCGCACACTTATAATCTTTCACTTTTGTAAAACATTAGATAAGAGCCAGCCATGTTGATCACCTTTGCTGTCATTGATCTCATCCGACCCATAAATATTTGTTATCTTTGCATACCTTTAATTAAATATGGGAAATCTGTTTAATTTACGCAACTCTCGTATGACGTCTCTTTTTTTAAAAATCGATTAAATGTTTTCGTGGCCACAAGTGACTAAATACACTTAAATGAACTTATTATATACTTAGTTGAATATTATGGGACGAATATTAGAAATGAACATACAGATTCCCATAAATAACTAGTAATTTTTTTGTTCTTTAAGTTTTGACACAGAATATATATTATTAAAATTATTCGAAAGTTTAAATTTATTGATAACTCATGATAATAATCTTTCATTATTTTAAGATTGTGTAGTTATATTTTGTGTTTTTGCTAATAAGTTTTATATTGCTCTGAATTCCCTCATGGTTTGAAATAAATAAATATATTAAAGGTGAAGGGGCTCTTTAATGTATTCAATCAATCTTTAGCGCACAAAGCGTATAAATATTGCTCAAGTTTGTAGAACTTCCAGGAAAGATTCGTGGGAATCCTCTCCCCCACTCGGAGCAGGAAATAGTTCTGAACTCCAGGACCCATTCTCCAGGCTAGCCCTTCCATTATCCTGAATGTCCACCTGTTGCCCTTCCACTTCCAGCGCAGAAGAAAACAGCCCTAAGTGCTCTAAGCCTGGCGGACCTGCAACACCCTGACATATCACCTCATCTCCTCAAAGGCTTGAATGCCCCCAACCTTGGTTCAGGGAGCGTCGCAATGCCGGGGTAAGATTCACTCTGATTTGTGAATCATTGGCATAGTGTAAGTAGCCAGCCAAACTGTTACTGCAACTGTTATTGTGATAACTTCAAGAGCAGGTAACAGTTACTCTAAAGATGGCGATAGAGAAACTGATCTGTTTATTCACCCTTGTATCCGTTCGCGCCTGCAAAATATTATTTCACTGAGGGCCGAGGTTTATTTGTGCATGCCTGCGTACTATGTTGTTATAACATTTTCCCTTCCAAAGAAGGGTCAAAACCATTTAAGTATTTTAAAAATGTCATTCTTAATTTGTATATTTTAGTTGAAAATGTTTCCTGAATTCAGAGAGAACAGGACGTTCAGCTATGGAATGGAAATACTTTTAAAAATTTTTTGTGCAAGGGAACAGAATAAAAAATCAAACTGTCCCAGCCAGGACTTGAACCTGGATCTCCTGCTATCCGGGCCGGGGCGTTTTTTATTCTGTCCCCTTTCACTAAAAATTGTTAAAATTTACGTGGGATTAAATACCACGAAAAAATAATATTTAGGAAAAACTTTTATTTTCTTCAGTAGTAAGAGCTCCGTTTTAGCTTATTATTATTTTTAATTCACTTTTAGATTTACAAAACTACTTTTAATAATATTTTCTCTAAACGTAATTGAAGTTCTTTGTTTTGAATCGAATAATAACTTGCATTATTTATTTAATTTTGAATTAAATTTATTTGAAATGGCATTTATGATCATCACAAATTATGATTCTCAATTGTTCACACCATTTATAGAAACAGTTTACCAGATTTTTTTTGCTATTTATATGATTTATTTGTATTGTTAATACAATTCTCTTCAAAAATTCAGGGTATTAATCTATTTTTAGGAAGGTTCCAATTACTATTGAAATATACTGCGTTTCCAAGTGGATGAAACATGGAGGTGTATAATGTGATAAGTTGAGGATATTTCTTTAAAAAATAAAATAAAATAAACTCTCAATTTATGTTTAATTTACTCCAACACATTGTATCCAATACATTTTTGAAGAATTTAATAAAATGTATTACATTTTTTTAAATTTTACTGCAGAAGAACATCTTTCTATCTATGAATATATTTTTTACATGGCATCGGCTATATATTTAGCTTTGTTTAATTGCAATGAATACTATTGAATATCCTTTTTGTCAAGGAAAGTGACAGAGTATTGATGGTGACATTCTAAATTATGCTGAGGTATTAAAAGGAGGATTTCTCATTTGAGAAGGACATAAATACGTAATAAACGGATACAAATAGGAGTAAATTACGAAAATTATCTTAGAAAAGCCTTCAATGATCGGCAAAAGTAAGATCAGGAGGAGTGGGAGAAGCGCTCTTCGTAGTTAAATTCGTAAATATCTTCCTTCATTAGCGATTTAGTACACATTTCACGGAGTAAAGGTGAAAAATTAAATTTTACACCTTATCTGTTTCATAAACTTTTTCCCATCCCAAATTAAACGAAGATTTCACGATTCAAATTTTGTCATGTAACCTCCTTCCCCTCATCATATTTCAATCAATAATGAATTATTTGAACAATGAGCAATAAAAAAGTAAATATCAAATTTGATTTCTATATTTCAGAAATAAGAGGACCTGACCAATTATCGTAGTTGCATTTTTAATATTTTCTTTAATATGTAATTTATGTAAAGATTATATAGAAAACAAAAGCTAGATAATTTCATTTTACACATACTATGTTTTATAAATTTCGTACATCTTTGATAGTAACGACGTTTTAAGCCCTTTTCTGAGGCATTTTTTTCTAAGCCCTGCATATCTCTCCCGATTCTAGCTAAATACGTATTTAAGCTGGCCAGGATCAAAAAATATTTTACTCGGTTTCTTCTTAACTTGTAAGTCATCAGAAGGTCAATAGTGATGTCTGGAAAGATCTCCGAGGGAGTTTGATGGTCACATCTTAGAGTGCAGAGCTAAACCGAGTTTTAGTTTATATATAGAGGTATTCCCGAAACGAAAATGGGATCTTTAACATAAGGATTACGTTGCTTAAAACCCAAGAAAACCCAATCTTGGAATGCATTTTTTTCTTATGTTATATACTGATGGAAAAATTACATTTCCATATTGTTTAAAATGTTGATTCTGAGTTGTCTTAAGTAAATTTCACTAAATATCAAATTTTAAGTAGACTTGATTTTACGTGCCGTAGAAAGTGGATAAGTGCACTGGTGGTGTTGATATCCAGGATTTAAAAAATAACTGTAAGCTTAAATGGAAATTTAAATATCAAAGTTTACTCGTAGTAAATAGTAGGTCAGATCTAACAGCTGCTATAACAATATATCCCGTCTGTTTGGAATTGTAACGTTTAATTTAAGTTTTATTGCTTATGCCGGCTGCGCTGAATGCTTCAGCCTGATTATAACACATGACGTCATAAACAGAAAGCGCCATTATAATAAGGGCAGGCCAAGTATGTATATCGACTGAGCGTGTTGTCTGCAGCGAGGTAGGAGTGTGAGGGAGATAACGAGAGCCTATGCTTTATAGCCAATACAGGAGGCATTTATAGCCTTTATAGCCTTTGTAACCTTCCTATCTCCTCTCTACACGACATCCCTCCACCCTAATTGTATTATTTATCCCACCCTCGGACTAACTCCCTTCCTAAATTAACCTGCTTTTGGCATAGTTTCCTCTCTATGAAACCTGTTTTACTGCTTGTATGTGCATAAACTCCACACATATAACAAATTTATAAACATTTAAATAAAACATACCAAGAAATATGAAGAAAACATAAAATAAAATGCTAGTTATTAAGGCATTTACTAAAAACTGTAAATAATTATAAATAAAAACAGAGTTCAATTTTTAATTTATTAGCTTATTAATAGTTTTAAATTAATTAATTTTAAATTAGTTTTAAAAGTACTATTTAAAAATGAATTAATCAAAACTGATATGACGATAATATACTTTTAGTTACTGGGTTGAGGGAAAGAGTAAAAGCTCGTCACGCACGAGTTGCGTAAACTAAGAGAATACCAGTATCGTAGGTGATGAATATTTGTATTTTAGTATTATATGTCAAGTAAACCTAGAAAGAGCAAAATAAATAATTATAATAATAATAAAAATAAAAGAGCTGCTACAACTAGGAATCTTCTTAAAGCATGATACAAATAAGAATAAACAACTAACAATTTTTTTTAAACCCCTCAAAGAACAATGAAGTTAAAAGCTAATAATAATGAAGTTTACGCTTGAGCCTGGCCAAAACGAAGAAAGTAGTAAGGGAGGGGATATTGAAAATTTGACAATTTTGACTCCCAGTGAACTACCTTTACCTTTTCAACAAATTTTTACAGAAAAAACCACTTGAAAACTGACAAAACGAACCCAAATATAGAATATAGTTCATTTACTTTATTTTTAGGAAGGAGGCCTAATAAGCTCTCGAACTTACTTGTTATTTTTTGAAATTTAAAAAAATAAAATATGAATAACAATTAATGAGAGGGAATAGAATATAAAAAACTATCTGTCCCAGCCAGAAATCGAACCTGGATCTCCTGGATTCCTGGCTGGGACAGATAGTTTTTTATATTCTATTCCCTCTCATTAATTGTTTGAAATTTACGTGGGATCAAATACCACAACCAAATTAAATATTTATAAATAAAATGTGAATGTTAATGGGGCGCCAGGGTAGCTCATGGGATCCGTTTGGGTCTCACAATCCTAACGCTGCGGGTTCAAATCCCGCCTAGGGCGAGCTTTTATCGGTAATGAAAAGCTTGTCCTGAGCCATAGATGTTTAGAATGGGGTACTAACCTGTAGATATAACCTCCCTTCATGATCCTAACGGGTTGAAAGGGAGGCTAACACTTATTTAAATAAAATAAATGCTAGAAAATTACACATATTATGCTCTATATGTTTTCCTCTAACGCTAATAACAGCGAAGATATAATGATTTGAAATTTTGGTCTCCCTTTAAACCCCCTCCTATGTTCAATTTTAGCTAATAACATACACGTCCAATGGTTTGCTTTTGCCATTCGATCGCTGACACACACACACTCACACACACACACATATATTATAATTACCTAATACTAAATATTACCAGAAGGAAAATATTTAGGAATAAAACTTTGATAGTGAGAATTCTATTGCGATGGGTTGAATAAAGTCATTTTTGGCTAAAAACGATAAAAGAGGTAAGAAGTATTTGAGAAAGTATCTCTATAGAAATAGTATCTTCGTGATCATTTTTTTAAAGAAAAGAAGTTGTTTGAATACTAACGGAGTTACTGAAGCCATTGCCGATTTACTCAGTCCACACCAAAGACATAAGAGAAAACTGATTCGTTAGTGACGTAATAATGAAATGATGTTACAGAAGATGTTCTCATAGCGTTCTGAGAGTATGGCCCCCCCCCCCCTTTCACTACAAATCTAAGAGTGACCAATAGTGATCCAGCACATAAGTGATTCTCCTAACGCCAAGAATTGTCTACGATCTTCGCCAAGAACAATTTTCTTCATGAATGCTATGGCACTGGTTAATGTTAGAGAAAAAGCCAAATTAGCTATTGATTGAAAATCTGAAAAATATCAGAAGAAGAAGGGAACATTACCAGCAATGCAAAGGGGGAGGGTGTATAAATTTTATCTATGAAAGAAATATAGTATTTATACAGCTAAATTGATCAATTTGGAATGTAAATTTGTCTATGATATACATCTTATTTTAACGGCATATTTTTCTTAATGAAATTTAGCTCATTACTTTTTAATTTAAATAGGAAGTATAATTTAGTCATAAAGCCAAATCGGACCGATACTCGTGGGGTTTATTTGAATTGCCAAGTGGGACTAATAATTTTTTTCCACGCTACTGCGGGCGTAATTATTAGCTTAAAGAAATGAAATTGAACGCATTTGTTTATCGATAAATATATATTCTATAAGTGTACGGGATTACATAAAATGGAAAGTTGTAATTGATTAAGTAAAATGCTGAGTAATTCGCTTAATGCACTCAGCTCTTGCGTGAGAGCTTATTTTTAATTTTTACTACTTAATTTATTGAAAAAAAAAAAAGATTTTAACGTAAAATTATTTTATTTTCGCAGAAAAATGTAGGAGATGTTAGAATTGAAGAGTCACTTATAAGTTTGACAACTTGGAGTAATGAATGACAGTCTGTACACACCCCAATCAAACATTTTTGCAATGGGTTGTATGTTAGACAAGGAGGCAACGTTTTCAGGGATAAATGTCAATGACACAGCAAAACTAGTCTTGGCAAAAAAGAAACAAACAAACAAACAAAAAAAAAAATAACCGAAAAACAGGGAAAAATAAAATAAAAGGAAAAGAAGCAATTAAGTTTATTTTTGCTCCACCGTTGAAGTTTAAATGTGCTTTTCGATCGTGTAAATACAAAAAAGTGTGTTTCTTTTTTAGGGGGTGGCTTATTCCTTGAGAAAATTTAGATTTTCCAGAAAGGGTAGTGAATATTTAACTTTCAGAGGAAGAAGTTCTTTGCCTGGATTTTTTTGCTTGTTTTTACTCCTCTGCTTTTCTCCCAACTTCGCGATTTCACTGACGGAGTTCAACAGAGTTTTCAATTCTAGAAATGTTTTTATATATTCGAATTTATTTTATTGTTTTGTTCAAACCTTTCTGATAATTATTATTAAAAGATCAATTTTTTACATGATACTTTGGATTCCTTGCAGCAAGAACAACAAGAACAATACAATACTGCAACTTAGAAATAGTGGGATTTAAGCAGATGTTCAATGTATTTTGGTTTGATCAAGATGTGCATAAATGTGTGACTTTGTCGAATTAATTTTGTAGGCTGTAGTGAACAGTGAAAGACCCCTGACTCTACAGAAAGAGTAAGGGATCGTATAAGTAAATCTTTAGGATCCCAAATTTTCCTTAACAGTATTGTAGTACATAAACGGCAGAATAAATATATTCTATACCCATTATGTTTAATAAATTAATTTAAAATAATAATGAAGACCTGGCGACTATAAGTCCCAAAAACAATATTTCCCTTCCTCAAAAACCCTTTCCTTACCCCATTTATATATAAAATTTATTTAATTAATTGAATGATTTGCAATTCAATTCCTGAATATCAAATTTACTTCTTAGTTTTAACGTAAGAGGGCCTGACCAACATTAGAAATTACTTGATTCTTACTTATTTTCGTTAACATACTTTTCTGCATAAAATTATAGAATTTGAACCCAAAACATTACACATTGTACATAAAGTTCTAATCATTTTTTTAAAAGTTATTGACGCTTTTTTGATTACATTCTCAATTTTTCTGAATTCTCTTCGACCGCTTCCAGCTACTTTAACTCAAAACTCATCCCATGATTAAAAATAGATCTTAATGACTGGCTTAATTAATGGCTCTAGACAAATCCATATGATGTATATATATTCATCCTTATCTTTGGTATTTTTTAAAAGTCACATCTTGTTACCAGTGAGATATAGCCGGATTTCCGTAAGGAACATTTGCTAAAAGTTAAGCCATAGGAAAGAAGGAAAAAAAGTTCTCGGCCTACCTCAGAAGGAGGGAATTAAGATAAAGGACTTATACCTTATCATGATAATCTTATCAGTAGTTACAATCTCACAAACTTTCATAGTCCTGCTTCTCCTAGTCTGGGACTTATAATACTTTTAATTTCATTAGTTTCATCATAAGATCTACCATAATGGTATATTTTCTACAAAGAAGATTAACTAAAAACTATATAATATTTCTGTATACACAATTATGCAGTGTTCTGTCACAAAGCTGAGAATCATTCGCCTACAATGGCTTCTAGGATAATAGCTGTTAAATATTTCAACGCTTCTCCCCCATTCATTCGAGATCTTGTGTTGACAGAGTCAGTTTGGGGAGAGTTAGTTGGGCTCTCAGACTGCGGTTGCTAGACAAACAGTTCTCGTAAAGTGGATGCAGCAAGGGAGCTCAACTCTGACTTAAACTCAAATCTCTTTGTCAAGTTCATATCATCATGACAAGTATGACCTATTGTTTAAAAGTTGACAATATAATATATATATGTGTGTGTGTCTGTAACTGCTATACTTTCTAAAAGTTTTCAGATTTTCTCAATGATATTCTACAAATAGGTATTGAATAAAAATAGTAAGCTACGTTCATATAATGAACTAGCCTATAAGGCTGAAATCGAACCGATAGGAGTGGGGATTACCAGAAATGTCATGTACGCATATAATACAGTTTGATAAAGTCTACGTGATATTTGTCAAGTGTAATGAAACTGAACCTAAATTTGATTGTATATAAAACAGTTATTTTAGGAGTTACATAGCAATCTTTAGTAAATAGAAGTGGGGGATTGCCAGAACTGTAAATTTTTAACTTTAAACTCTTTAAGCTACAAATAGTCGTTTTTATTAATGAAATTAAGCATATTGCTTTTAAATGGTTGAAGGTTAGTTGGCCGTCGAGTATTATGCTGGAGAAATTGTCAGGGTTTCGGCCAGGATAAGAAAAATAACATACTCCAAAATTGTTGGGTAATTATTTTATTATTGTCAATGTTTGTTACATTGTTGAACAACTGAATAACTTGTTAGTCATTATGTTATAGAGCGAAATTAGAGAATTTGAATGGGGTATTAGCTTAAATGTCAAGTGCATATACAGTAAGTTTTTCAAACAACCAATGCAAAGAAATAAAAAAAAATCTAACTGTCCAGGGCTCGAACCTGGATCTCCAGCTATCCTGGCAAACGCGCTTGCTCGCGTAAAATAAGGGATTATTTTATTCCCTTACATTTATCGTTTAAAAATTTATGTAGGACTAAATACCAGAACAAAAACAATATTTATAATTGTTATCGATTTAGCAAGTGAAATAATTAATTTGAAGATTTGCAAGTAAACACAGATTTATTTATTGATAAAAGAAACATTTTAGAGCATTACACTTTATTTTAAAGGTTTATATAAATATATAAATATTGTATTTTCCTTAATGAAATTTTACGTGTCTATTTTAAATGTGAAATAATGATGCTAAGGTGTGAGTTTTGGGACGCGCTTCCCCGCGACCAGCTGAGGTTTACACTCGGATGACGTCATTCAGTAGAATGACCAGTATGGTCTCCTTGTGGTGAGCGTAGACACGCAAAAGTACAGTTGCTCGTTCAAGGTGCAGTCCAAAGATAAGACGAGTCATGCACAACGTCGACGGAAGGGCGAACCGGGTACTGTTCAGCTTGTCAAGTCTGTGCATTGTTTCAGATGCCGTAACCAGCCAAGGAGTTGAAGTGCTGGGCGCTCGAAGAAAGCAAAGACTTTGCTAAAGCTGTAATTGCTCAAGAGGAACAGGATAATATGTCAGAGCCATTCGTCAGTTATGGCAGTAGTACCACATCCGACCTGGAACATGTTCGGAACTAAGGTTACACTGACCGCCACCACTATTAATCATCACCCAATTTCTATGCTCAACTAATCGGAGAATGCTTTCAATATTGTTGGAAAGAAGGTCTGGTCTAAGCTAGGATCTCCGAAATTGAGTCCTACCCAGGGCTACTGTGGCGGGGATGGAATAAGGCGACTTTCGTTTGATATCGGGAAGGGAAGTAATAAAACTGCCTTATCTGAACATGCAAGTGAGCATGTACACGCAATTGATCTCCAAGTAGATAATAGAAAGAGACACTTGAATGGGAGATGGACAACAAACGTAGTACTCTTTTATCGAAGAGGTACGGCAACCCTTATAACTATAGACAGGATACTTAATTAATGGGTGAAATATGGCACAACTATATTTTGGCAGGGGGTGCGGGGAAGCACGAATGTAGCTGAGTGGGATAAAATGTGGGAGTGGGAGATAAAGACGGCCGAGGGGCGATAAGTTAGGATTTGCGACTAATCTGGCCCAGTTTTTGGAAACAGGAACAATAGAATTAATAACTTTGCTTTGTATATTTTATTTTTATTTTTTAAATAACGGCCATTGTTATTTTTTAGCTCACACTATTTATATAATAGTAATTTCAATTTGTGACTACTTGTAAGTGTTGTATTTTTAAATAATTATATGTATTGTAACCAAATGTTTAGTTTTTTATGCCGTGTCATTCTTTGTTGTAATGTAGGTCATGAAGAAGGAATTATATATTTTGAAACTATTGGAATTTCAGTCTAGATTTTTTAAAACTTTGACCGAAACCCACATCCCACACCCTCTGTATTTTTTTTTTAAATTTATGTTTTATACAATTTTTGGAAAAGCAGCTTATTATGGAAAATATTTAGGAGTGTAACTACGTGCTTCCCCTTCTTTTTTTACACATCTGCAAGTCTACGGTAGAGGGGTCTTACTTATTACGTTCACGGCACGGGAAATCTGCTTAGATTACGCAGTTTCTCGTAGAAAGACTTTTAAGTTTTATTCGTGACAGCAATACTACACACCATGAATATTTAGTATGAATAAAAATGGTTTCCTCTTTTTATTTATTCATTGATAGATATAAATATATTCGTTCAAGGCTCTTGAGAGAGTTTATTGTCTCCAATAAAAAGTGGCTGGTGTCTTGGCTTAGGCCCGACAAATGTGTGAAGAAGAGAATAGAGATGGTTCAGGGTCTCAGCGGAGGGAGAGAAAAAAAAAATGTGGGTGGTGATAAAATTTTACGGGTTCTCTGAGCCCGCCTTCGCCGGTGGAATATAGAACAAGGATCCTTTCTCTGCAACTTCAATTGCGATTGGTCGGTTTTATCTTGATTTCTATTATAAATAATGTGTCTCTGGCAAAAAAGGGGGCAACACTTAAAATTAGCCCTCTACCCCCGTCCCCCAATGGCACTAAGGGAGAGAATTTTGTTAGGGGTAGTGTGGTGATCGGGGTGGTAAATGATGGATACCTGCTCAAATGTATTCTTATAAAACTGCGTAAATTAAGCCGATTTCCCAAGTTTTATTAACAATTGATATAAATGAAAGCAAAGGACGAAATTTTTCTAGCGAAACGAAGTGTGTAATGAGCGTAAAACAGTTCTTTGCCATCTTAATTACTTTCGTAAATCTCTTACTAAACAAGCGATTTTCTGATTACAGAAAAGAAACGTTAAAAAATTAGACTTTAAGTCTATTGCGTTTTAAAAACTTTATCGTAGCNCAGTATCCGAATAACCCGATTTACATTTGACACAATTGCTTGAGTGGTGTTCGGGGATATGATTTTCTCGAAACAAGCAAAATGGCATACCGAAGGAAAACATATGACACGAGATATACTAAGGGGAGAAATCCCCCTTCCCCCACCCCCCCTGAATTCTGTCCCTGGGGAATGTGCGCCAGGATCGACAGCTACCAAGAGGAATACAGTCTTCTAAGTAAGTAGAAAACCTGAAGTGGCCAAAGTTCACAATTACCTCTACAGTGTTCAGGTGACATGTGACGTACAATATGGAGTTTTACACGTGGAAGTCTCATGCACGCGCTCTTTCTTACATAGGAGCTAATAATAAGACCCGCTAATGTTTTATAAATATATTTTTAAAAAACTTATTTTTTTAAAAGGAGAGTTTTTTTGACCGTAGATATTATCCTTAGATGATTTTAGTTGGGGTTTGGTCAAGGTTGATCCAAAAAACACAAATTTGAAAAATGTATTTTTTTAAAATAATGGATTATCTGCCAACGTTTCGGCTTACATTGTAAGCCATCTTCAGGGCTATCATGAAGACGATAGAGGACGTCCTTTCCCTAAGTTCACATTTCCATGACTGAGTCATAAATGTAAAATGTAGATTGTAGTTGTAATTTTAAATATACTAAAAAATGAACATATAACATATTTAAGAATGAAAATATAGATGCGTGGAACGGCCCTTATCTATTATGAAAATATAAAAAACAAATTAAATATTTTCGCTTAATCAGAAGGATTTGTGGCAAATATTGTGATGCACACATTCCACGTACCAAAGTCCATTCCAAAGACTTCAGCCGTTTCGACCATCTGAAGTCGAGGATCTTCATTTCTTACTTGTCATGACAAAGTCAATCCTGAAGGACCAGGGATTTCTGTCAGGACGTGTTTCCCCTGGACAGGTGTTACCCGCTACCCCTAACGAGCCAAATCGTCGCCGTCTTCTTCACGGTATACTTTACCGGGAATTTACCGTCCCATCTGACTGCCACGATGGATCGGGAGGTGCCATGGTTCCCCAAGTTCCCCGTACAAGGTTAGGACCGTTGTGTCCAAAGTATTATGCATATCATTAATATAAGAAATTTTTCCAGACAGAAATCTGACTATTGGCACTTTGAAGGTAAACCTATAGAGAAGTGATAAAATTTTATATTTATAATTATTATTCTAGAGAAATAATCAGAGTTTCGGACGATGGGAGAGAGAGAAAATACTCAAAAACTACAGGGTAATTATTTCCAACGTTTCGACTTGTAAGTCATTATCAGGGTGATAATGATGTATAGAGATCTCCGAGAAAGGTTTATGGCCTGACCTCAGACAGCTAAAGTAAACTGTTGTTTATCATCATTACTCACAATCGCCCTGATATGACTTACAAGTCAAAACTTTGAAAATAATAAAATAAAATAATTACCCAATAATTTTG
>KZ808060.1:2745-21898 GCA_000696205.2 Oncopeltus fasciatus | reverse complement strand
TTTTTTTTTTTTTTTTTTTTTTTTTTTTTTTTTTTTTTTTTTTTTTTTTTTTTTTGCCGAAATTTGCACATCCAGTGATGGCTTCATGGCCTTTCATTCTTCAGGGCTGACTTGAAGAAGCCATCATTGGATGTATGAAAGCTCTGCAGAAAACAGATTTTCGACACGGAAGAAGAATCTATGAATGTTCCTGGAGGCTATGGAAACCTGCGTGAACACACACTCAAAAAACATATATAAATGTTCGTATAATGAAAATTATTATATCCAAAAGTGAAGGTTTTGATAAATCCTTCAGAACATTTCAACAATTAATTGTCATAAATAAATTACTCTTATTCATGTTCAAGATTTATCATAATTAATCTTTCTACATAAATAGAATAACGCATGTTTAATAAGTGTAGAATATTAATTTTATTTGTGTTGAGAAATTTATCTTACTTTAAAGCCATTATTTGTGGCTAATTAATTCATTGCAGTGAAATGAGCCCCGATGTGTGCTATCAGGAAAGCGGTATTTTGCCACTGATAAGCTAATTAATCGCGTGACCGCTAGCCTTGATCCTCTTTGCACGAGGCTGACTTTTATCTTAAGAGTTTCTAGACACTCCTTGGGTTAGCCGCCTAAGATACCCCGGTAACTTACATGTAAAGGAATGTCCTTGGATGGAGAATAAGACGCGGAATTATTCTCATGGAAGGCTACCATGGAAAAAGTAATTCATTGGGCATCTGGTATGAAGCACACAGTGCACTTGGCCATTGGTAATTGTTAGATAAGCTTAACAAGTATTTAGAGACCATTCCAAGTCATCAATTAATTTAAATAAAGTAACATTATCGAGAACTGAAGTTTTATAAAATTTGTTTTGTTGTCATTACATGTCATGAGTGTCAAGTGTACATTATTATTATTCCCCCCTCCCATTTGAAATACATCTTTAACATTTAATTTTAAACGAGAATAAGTCTTCATTCAGCTGTTAAATAATTAAATATATTGAAAACCATTTATTTTCCTGTTGTACATTTTAGTGGGAGAATGGGAGACCTGGTTTAGCGGCATGGTGACTCACTTGCACGTTTATTTTCATGAGTTTATTGTTGTTTTCTTTTTATTAACAGCTAATGGCATGTACCAGCAGAATGTTGATGCTACATTTTCTCTAAAGGAGACTGGCCTTGAGATGACATTGTCCTGAGCGTGGAAAAGAACGACAGCCCCACAGATTACAGAGATCCGTCAGTCTACAGTTGAAAGTTCACATGAGGCAGTGAAGACCTACAGAAAATCACAGGTTTATCGTGGTTAGAGGGGGTTGGGTTGTGAGCAGGAATGTTCACCCACCTTCTGGAAAACCTTTCCAATGGCTTCTCTGAATGTGTGTATAAGATATCTGAAGTTTGAACAGGGAAACACCACAAAAACCACATATGAGGTTACTAAAGTTCTCTATCAAGTCAACATCGAAAAATAAGTTCTGTGGGTTAATTATATATATATATGTTTATATGATCACTTAACATCGTATAATTAATCAGCGGCTATCCCCATACCGAGAATTTATTAATTGATTTTGGCCTGATTCCCGGGAGTATTCTCGGTCAAGGGTGCTTATGACTCTTATGAGGATTGCTTATGCTTAGGGAGTGTAAGTGGGTGTAAGGGGGTGTACCCTTGGTAAGTCTCCTCTCTTGGCTTCCTCCACCCACTCAGAGCGGTCATGCGGGCAATCACTCATGAAAACCGTATACTTTTTAATGATTTCTTGCGTTAAAGCTACTTGGATAAGCATCTGCTTTTTTTACAAGGCCAAGTACCTTGTTTTAGTGAATTGTTGAGGGTTTTTAAAGACAGTTTTTTTTCTGTTTAGTATATCTTGGAAGGTGGGTCTTTCAAAACGTACACGTTGTGTATACGAACTTAAAAAGTCATTTATTATAAATTAAAAAGTGATTTGTCATTAAGGTAAACAACTTATTACGGCTTCAGGGCCGTAAAGTTAAATTTTTTTTTTAATGATCTAAAAAACCTAAACTTCCAATTTATATTTGTTCAATTTTGCTCACTCTGTAATTCCTTAAATATGTTTTCTATTAATAAATAAACCCGTATTGAATTTAAAATTATTTACTATTATATATCTCATATATTATTATTTTAAACTTAGTATCATGCCTGCTACACGTTTTATACTCCCACTTGACATTGCAAGCAATCTCCCATTCGCTATGCGCTTGGGAGTAAAGAGTTATTATTTTTGAAAAAAAAAAAGAAGCCAATTTTCAAAAAGAATAACTGGAAACTGCCCATGTAAACACAAAAAACACACACATTTACACACTAAAATATAGATAATGCCTCAGAATTTTAGGTGTCCAGTAAATAGAATTCTAGAAATTATCAAACAATTTTTTCTAAAATACATCGTTGAAAAATGTAAAAACTCCAATAGCTGCATACCTTTACGACTCGCTGATAAAATGAGACCCTTATATGTTGGGGGGGGATATCAAGGTGGGGGGGGGATACCCAACGATATGTAGGGCATGGATTCGGCGAAGGATACGCGTAAGGACAACAATGCCTTAAGGGCTTCTTATATTTAATCCTTGATGGCATCGGATCCCTTGAATATTTATCTCCCATCAATGAGTGTCCAACTGGAAGAAAAAGGAAGTGTCTTTAAATAATAAACTGATTTATCAATTATTTATCTGCCATTCTAACTTGATCCCCCACATGACTTGGTCTGAACCACTTCAGGCGGTCTTGGATAAATATTAAGTACCTCATTGGGCGGCCCTATCAAATTCATCGCATCCTTCTTTTAGTATTTATATTTTATTTTATATAGAATTGAGCTATATTTGAAAAATAAATCAGATAAATAAGAGAAAATATTAAAAGCACTGAATTAACTAATTGTCATTATTATATGAGCATAATAAAAATATCCCTCACGCAGGAGGTAATATAAGAAGAATTATTGTGTTTCATTAAAGATGTTTATGAAACTATTTCAGCTGATAAGTTCTCCAGCTATAGAGTTACATTTTACGCAATTTCTTCATAAACTCAAAAAACAATTGAACAAAATACAATCTCACAACTTGCTGGAAGCCATATCTTTCATTCATATATTTCATACGTAGCGAAAAGTCCATATCTGCAAATAGCGCACTTGAACTCCTGAAGTGACAATCAAGTTATTTATTGACCAGTTTTCTTTCATTATCCAAAATAGTTTTCTTAGTATCCCCATCATTTCTAACTGAAATATAGGATTTTCAAATTGACATCTTTTCAATAATAATTTTATATTTTCTATGAATTTTTTATTGAATGATATTATCGGAAATCGAATATAAAATAATATTGTTTTACTTTTATAAATATTAATTTAGTTGTGGTTTATTATCCCACGAAAATTTTAAACAATTATTGAGAGGGAATAGAATAAAAAAATCTATCTGTCCCAGCTAGGACTCGAACCTTGATCTCCTGCTTTCCGGGCCAGTATGTTTCCATTACACCACTGGGACGAGCCAGATAGCATTAAATTCGGTCGAATTAAAGATTAATGAAATCGGTTGGCATAAATAATGTTTATAGGTTCAGCGACTATTACAACATTGATTGGTCACTGTTAAATTAGGTTATCTTACTCTTCATTTCTCACTTTTTTTATATTAATAATTCCAGAAATCCCTAAAAGAAATAGATTTTCCTCATGATAGTAACTCTGCCATAAGGAAATTTATTCTGTACATACCATATATAATTGTATACAATGTACAAGTATTGTTTAAAAAAAATTACATTGATTGATTACAAATTAACAATAATTGCAATTAACAAAAGAAAATAGTAAGAAATAATTAAATAAACAGCAAGGGAACAAAAGGAAAAAATAATTGTAACAAAAATGAATGCAATGAAAGTGCAACTTATTTTCATTGCATTCATTAATAAATTAAATATATTAACATACATTCAAAAAAACAAAAGAAAAAAAGATATGCATGGAAGCAGATAGCATTAAATTCCCTACACCCTAGCGAGAGCCTAACCCACGAGAAAGACGTATATATCGTCTTATGCTCGAAGGAGCAGACATTTTCTAGCTATTTATCGAATCTCGTTATTTTTTTTTAAATTTTCATTTATAAATATTAATTTAGTTGTGGTTTATTATCCCACGTAATAAGTTATCTAGCTAGTCCCGGTGGTGTAGTGGAATCATACTGTCCCGGAAAGTATGAGATCCTAGTTCGAGTCCTGGCTGGGACAGATAGATAGATTTTTGTTCTATTCCCTCTCATCAATTGTTTAATATTGTTTTACATTTAATAATTTAAACTATTGTGGAATAGTTTTAATTGTACCTAGGTAGTCCCTCCTATATTGTGTTACTGTGTGTCTGTGGGGAGTGATCACTCCAAACTTTTCAGGCTCAATAGAATAGCGATTAAATCTGTGATTGCCGAGGAACAGAGCTATAATCCAGCTATTGAGAAGATGTCAAGCGTACAAATTAATCCACCACAAGCTGGAGGTAAGCATAAGACGAGTTCAGAGCCACTACAAAGCTGAAGAGACTTAGCTTAGTTCAATCAGGAAACGGAATAGAACTTGAAATGGTTATCTTGGAAATGGCTAAATGGTTAATAATTCAACTATTTATGTATCTAAAAGAGAAGTTTCTTTTTTATTAGATGATTTTAGTTAGGGTTTGGTCAAGGTAGATCCAAAAAAATACAAATAAAACAAAAAGTTTATTTTTTAAAAAGATTAACTGCCAACGTAGAAACGTAAGCAGAAGCTTACATTGTAAGCCATCTTCTGGGCTGTAGAAATACAATGCCATGAGATTACAATAATAATTTACAATATTATAATACAGAATTACCATAATGTAATTTGATATGAAAAGTATGAATCTAGAAAGTTATATAAGAGAATTTAAAAACATGCAGACAACAACTTGTTACAAAAATAATTGAATAACATTAAAACAGTAATTTACCACATCTGCCTATCATGAAGATGAGAGAGAACGTCCTTTCCCTAAGTTCACATTTCCACGACTAAGACGAAATATAATTTTTCTGAAACACACCGTGGGTGGTGGAAGGGTGTGGCGGAAGGTACAAAGGGAGAGCGGCCTGTTTCAAGAGGGGGCAATAAAAAGGACAAACTCTCATGAAATTGTATTTCTAGAGCCCTGAAGATGGCTTACCATGTAAGCCGAAACGTTGGCAGATAATCTTTTTAAAAAAATGCACTTTTGTTTAAATTTGTATTTTTTTTTGGATCTAACTTGACCGAACCCCAACTAAAATCATCTAATAATATCCACGGTAAAAAAAACTCTCCTTTTGAAGTTTCTTTGTCTCCCATTAAATTTATTTTAATAACACCGAGAGCGCTATTTGCTATCAAGGAGGCATTCTCATGACTGGTTGATCCTGATGAAAAAGTGTATTATAGAAACTTACTACTTACCAGTGTCCGATTTTCCGATTTAGCCAATACTCTCATGAGCAAAGCGGAAAAGGGAACGGTGCAGTAAAGATATTAAAACATAACAAATACACAATGCAAGATAAATGTTTGGAATAAAATGGGAGAATGTAGAGGGCGTCTTTAAAGTAATGCCGCTAGCAAAACAAGAGACGTACGTGTAGCAATGTTGTAACGTGGACCGGGAAAGCATCAAGGATAGCTATTAAAAATGCAATTACATTTTTGAAAAATAATTTAGCATTGCAGGACATAAAGTAAATAAAGTGTGTATAAAATTTTTAGCTAAAATATGTCCCAGCCAGGACTCGAACCTGGATTTCCTGCTATCCGGGCCGGTCCATTTACGCTACCGAGACAAGTCTGATAAGTTATTAAATTCCTGACACTCGACACTAGTGCGGGGAATTTAATAACTAATCAGACTTGTCGCGGTAGGAGATCCACAAAATAATTTATCAGTAACTAGTGTTTACATATACTTTCTGTTAAACATCTCGTTACAGAGTTATCGATGGAAATAAGAAGAAAAATAAGAGAACAAAGAAAGTAAAACATTATACTTATCCGCCAGAAACCAAATATTTAGAAATTTAATGGTTTGTTTTCAGAGAAATTGTTTAACTCTTAATTTAACCCCTCCATGGATCATTTTCATTAGAAATTTAGCACATCCTAAAAAAAAATTTAATATATTCGCGATATGAGAAAATTCAGGTTTCCATTTTAGAGACATTTCGTATACTTCCTATGGCGTCCGACAGACATTGCTTTTTACATATTTGATATTGAATTTCAGACCTTTAAAGCGTAAAATCTTTTTCGAAGTGTGTTACAATAAATATCGTAGTTAATGTTTTAATATTACAACGTCTTATATGCACATAAATACTTGATATTCACTTTTAATTTTGATCGCAACTCATTGAATTAAAAACGCTTTAAATCTTGGTAATAATGTATTTTAATGCATTGTATTTGTAGTTTAATGTATTATACGTCTTAAATACATACATGACCCAATTTTATTTTGGTTGAAACATACTGAATCAATGGAGAGTTTTTTTTTGACCGCAGATATTATTATTAGATGTGTTTTTTTGGGGTTCGGTCAAGATAGATCCAAAAAATACAATTTAAAAAAATGTAAGCAGATAATTAAAAAATAAACATTTTTTACATTTGTCTTTTTTGGATCTATCTTGACCGAATCCCAACAAAAAACATNGATCTATCTTGACCGAACCCCAACAAAAAATATTTAATAATATTGAATTAATAACTCATTAAAACCTAGATATAATGTATTTTGGTATATGGAACCTGTTGTTTAATATATTATAGATGTTAAATTTAAGATGTGACAAAAGATGCAAATTTAGGATTATCCTAAAGCACATAGGGGCAGAATATGAGAGTCTAGTCCTGAAAACGGCTCTGAAAGTTTGAGGAAGCCGCTGTCTTCAGTCAAACAAAGGACCTAAGTCCTTGGTAATCCTTCCTCTCTCAGCTTCCCCGGCCTGGTAGAAAAGGACACTATCCTGGCTTTATCTTCCGCCAGTAGAACAGAGTACCACCACCGGAGTTATACATATCGCTATACAGGAATTTCAACCAGGAGATTTCGTGAAAAATACTTTAGTTAATCTGCAGAGAGTATTCATCATCATGATGGCCACCAAAAATAAATGTATGTTATAAAATATTTATCGGAGTGCCAGGGTAGGTCATTGGATCCGTTCGGATCTCGGACATTGCCGTTCGCAATCTGGCGTTGTGGGTTCGAATCCCGCCCAAGGCATTTGTCGATAAATAAAAGCTTGCCTGAGTCATAGATGTTTAGAATGGAGGGGCAACCTGTAGACAGCCTCTCTCTCCATGAGTCTAAGGGGTTAAAAGGGAGGCTAACACAGTATACACAATGTCATATTTATTATTATTTTATAGTTACCATTGAGAAATAATTCTCCAATAGAATAATACAATTGTCACACTGAAAATAATATTTCTGTTTAATAGAAAGAAGTATAAGCCACTGACCTAAATAATAATTAGATTAATTAATTTCAATCTATAATTTAGATACTTAATTTATTTCATTGATAAAAGTAATTAATTTTATTACACAAATAAAACGCAAAAAAGTTGTACAACAAATCATAAATGTATTTCACCATCATGAATTATAATAATATAGTATAAGTAGAGGACAAAACTAAGAATGTTTAATTGAAAGATAGATTGGAAAGAAAACATCGCAAACTTAAAGATTAATAAAATGTATAAAATTTAAGGTTTAAGCTAATGGTAAAGTAAAATTAAAGAGGTCATTAAAAAAATTGTTTTGTAATAAATACTAAAGAAACAGAGTGTCATGAACAGATATTATTGATTTAATTAATACTCCTGTAACATTTTTATAAAATATATTAATTTTAAACAAATACCTACAATTATTGCAAAATTTAATCATAATTATTGGAAATAAAATAAAAGTTCATGGGCAGAGTAAAAATGGCAGATATTCCATGTTTCACCTAACAAGCTGGAGACAATTTTTAGTGTTCTCCGAATTCTCTTATTGAGCGGTTTCCTTGAACTCTTGTTATTTCTGTATATTGATCAAAATTTTACATTACCTATAATTCTGTGATTAGGTCCTCATATATCTGGGAACTTGCGAATTAAAGATATTGTGTTAGAATATGATCACTTTGAATATTACATTATTTTATTCATATTTATTAGAACAAAAATTAAAAAAAAAATAGAAAACAACTTATTTAAAAAAGATTAATCTTCGGAATAAGTTTTGATAGCTAAAGTACCCGTTTCTCGCTATCTTACTATATCTGACAAATGGGGTAACGCTCATGTGCATTAAAGGACATATGAACTGAACCACACCTTATTCAGGACCTAAACTATAAAAAATAGGACAAAGCGATAATAGGAACACTTGAAACAATTTAGGAAATATGACTCACCCAAAAGTGCATCGCTTGGTATGAAGGCTTTTTCTGTCGTGAACTTCGTGAAAAAAATCATTTTAGTACAAACAAAAATGCTGGAAGAATAAAATAACGATATTAAAAGTTGTTAAATTATTTTTTTTTTGTTCACTGTAATTTTCTTCAACCCTCTGAGCTAATTTTAAACTGAAGAATAACTACATCATATGTAAGCAGCATTTATTTTGGTAGTGTTTAAACTAGTAAAATGAATATAACTTTAACAGCAAACTCTATCAGTGAAGAAGTAACTGTTATGAAGATGCGTTACACCGCTCCTGCTGTAGAGAGATATAGCCAGAGTAGACGTAACTGCTATAAGCAAACGCTATAAGTAAAGGAATTACTGCTATGATCATGTACAACCCGTGAAGATTAACTGCTATTCACAAATATCCCTGACCGGAGGAGAAATAACAGTTATAAAGAGATGTACTCTCAGTGAAGATGTAACTGATATCAGCAAGTACTGTCAGCGGTCAATGTCTGCTGTTGAGAAACCCTACCCAAGGAGAAATAATAGTTATAAAGAGATGTACTCTCAGTGAAGATGTAACTGCTATCAGCAAGTACTGTCAGCGGTCAATATCTGCTGTTGAGAAACCCAACCCAAGGAGAAATAACAGTTATAAGGAGATGTACTCTCAGTGAAGATGTAACCATACTCTAGTTATATTGAGAGTGAATATCGATCGAAGCTCCAGAGAGAAAATTAGAGCTGGAAACCTGTATTGCGCTCCGCAAACTCTGCAAGATCCACGTAATCCGCATTAAAGAGATGCGTACTCCCTTCCTATCCCCACCTATCGGGCCCAATTTGGGATTAGGGAAGTTGTCTGGAGTGCCTGAAGATCCAGGCCTGCTCTTCGGGAAGTGTTCCCCTCAACCTTGGAAGGCTCTTCCTCAAGCCAATAATGGCGCAAGTAAATGGATTCTACTTCACTATCCAACTCATAGGATAGTGACAATTAAAATTAATAATATATAACAAAACAATTTTTTTACAGTTTTTAATTTGATTACATTCAATAACAAATAAAAATAACATTCAATGACAATCCCATGAGGAGAGAAGGTAACCAATGACACCACTCTCAAATTATGTACAAACTATGTTCCCAGGAGGTCACGGGGCCATCTTCGTTTGAGTTGACTCCCCGTTGTAGGGATTGGAGTTAGAAGGCAGTGTCTGTGCTAGTGAATTAGGATGATATGATGCATTAGGATGTCATATGGCAGTTTACTGTGGAGAAGGGTGAAGCGGGAAGAAATGGTCTTGAAAAAAAGGGATATTAAGATCGTAGTGAAGGGATGAATTGGATTCGTAATAGTGAAGGGTGTTGGATTGGAAGGATTGTATTCGTTGGATGTTGGAAGGCATGGCGGCACCCTAGATTTCTATTCCGTAAGTCCAGATTGGTCGTAATAAGGTTTTGTAGAGCGTCAGTTTGTTTTCAATTGTAAGATCGAATTTCTTATTTATGAGTCTGTATAGAAGTCTATATTGCCGATTGAGTTCTTGTCTTTGAATTTTGGTATGTTTGCCCCATGTGAATCAAGAAGATGGAACCCCAGGAAACGATCGGAGTTTGACAGTGGTAACGGAATATTGTTAAATTTCACAATTTCAATGGGATAATGAATATTGCTCTGAGAAATTACAATTCACTTAAACGCAAGGAATAAATACATTCCTAGGATAGATTGAGCGATAGAGAGAAATATAGATTAATGAACGATAAATATGAAAACAAGAAAATAAAATAAATAAAAAGACAGAAGATGATTTCCTCGTAGATCTAATTGATTGAAAAGTAAATTGATGAAAGGTAGAAAATAATGTGATCTAGAAAGGAATCTTTAGGGTGTCCTTATAAGTTTTGGAGTTGAGAGAGACAAAATATTAAAACATACAATTAATGAGAGGGAATAGAACAAAAAAATATATCTGTCCTAGCCAGAACTTGAACAGGTTCGAGTTCTGGCTGGGACAGATAGATTTTTTTGTTCCATTCACTCTCATTAATTGTTTAAAATTTACGAGGGATAATAAACCACAACCAAATTATTATTTATTAAAACATAAAATTTTTCACGAACAAAAAAAAAATTTATTTTTTTCGTAAAATGAATTGTGAGGAAGACATAAAGTTTATAAATTTTGGGTCGCCTTTAACTTTCTCTACCTCATCTGATTTCTACTAAAAAAATAGTTTATTCAATAACATTTAATGAAAAGTCTGAAAACCGAATTTCGTTTCTATATTTTATAAGAAAATTGGCAAAACGAAGCCCCAAAATTACACTTTGAAATATTTACCATAATGATATTTTTGTAAAATATAAATGTCAGAAACTTACGCTTATAACAAATGAAAATTTTACTCAACACTAATAATAAAGAAAATATTAAGATTATAAATTGTGATCTCGCTCTAAATCCCCTCTCTCTCGACTGATTTCAGCCGGAACAATCTCATGATTTTAACGTGATTAGCTTGATGTCCCTGAGGGAAATCTGCCTAAAGGAAGATTACCTCAAATTGAAATTACTTAGCTGATGATCCCATTATTACATCTCTTGCCATTAGAACTTCATGGAATTATTCCGAAGTGGAGATAACTTCAGATTAATTTCCGAATCCTGACGAGAAAGAGCGAAGTTGATATCATAACCTAAAAAGTTAGAAACTTGCCTTTTTGGGGGCAGCCAATTTAAAGTAGGTTACGTCTTCCAGGTTATGATAAAGACGTGATGCCATTCTAGAAGGTGCATGCGATAGCCAAGAAAATTAGCGGATGTGCTCAATCTTTGTAGTTATATTCTTAAGTATATAAAATAGGGTGGCTAACTGCANAATCTAACTGTCCCAGCCAGGGCTCGAACCTGGATCTCCTGCTAACCAGGCAAGCGCGTTATCCTATTGCGCTACCGTAGGTTAGACTCTCGACATTAGTGCTGGGAATTTAATAAGTTATCTGGCTCTCCCGGTAGCATAATTGGATAACGCGCTTGCCCGGTTAGCAGGAGATCCAGGTTCGAGTCCTGGCTGGGACAGATTGATTTTTTATTCTATTCCCTTGTATTAATTGATTCTTAAGTAAACTTTTAAATTTTATTCATATAATAAATAAATGCCGAGCTTTCGCACATCATGTGTTGGCTTCTTCAGGGCTGAAAGTAGAATGGTACTATCATCCCTGAAGAAGCCATCATATTCCCGTTTCCTTCCGAACCACAGCGTTGAGTGTCCCGGAACAAGAAGGCCCTGAACTCACTCTTATGGAACTTGAACATCGCTTCAGTAGCTCGGTGTACCTCAGACTCCAGACATGGGCTCAGTTCGAGAGTACACTGAAGTACCATCGCGTCACAACAAGTCTTCCGTTTGCTTCGCCCTCGCAAGAGTACCTCTCATCTGATCTGCTGCCAAGACAAACATTACAGATTTGGACATTCTCACTCCCAAATACAGTTTTTATATGTACTTTTCGCAAACACACTACTGCAAAAGAAACATTGGAAAAATATTTATATGGAGTGTTTTTTGACCGGAGATATTATTATTAGATGTTTTTTGTTGGGGTTCGGCGCCTTTTGTTGATAGATCAAAAATATAAAAATTAAAAAAAAATGTGTATTTTTAAATTATCTGCCAACGTTTCGGTTTACATTGTAAGCCATCTTCAGGACAATCACGAAGACGAGAGGGGACGTCGTGTCACTAAGATTCCATTTTCAGTCATGACATTAGTTACCTTCTCGCCTTCATGAAGCCCTGAAGATGGCTTACAATGTAAGCTGAAACGTTGGCAGATAATTTAAAAAATACATATTTTTTTTTAAATTTTTATATTTTTGATCTATCAACAAAAGGCGCCGAACCCCAACAAAAATCATCTAATAATTATTTGAAAAATATATTTTCACAAATCAACTACCACTTTAATGAATTTTATTTTTCGAAAATTATTTCTATAAATAAAGAATATTTACGAATGTTACTATAGAGATTGTGTGAGCTAGTATCTACTTCACTCTTCCGTCCTGGACAGTCCAGAGCCAGCTAGAAAGATATTACCTATTAAATTCTTTATTTTCTTTGTCCTCATAAAATTCCAGTATCGAGTTATTCAATAATGTTTCTTTTTTTTATTTCTTTTTTATTTTAATTTACCTTATTTCTTTTTTAATACCCATCTTTAATGAAACATGATAAATCTGTGTTTTACAGAAACAACGCTTTCTGTATATTGAAAGAAATAAGGACTCTTTAATTTGTGCGAGTCGAAGATTTGTGCGAGGTCACATAGGAACTTGTCCTTTGCGAAATAAATGAAAAACCAGCAGGGAAAAAAAGCTGCGAGAACGATACACCCCCAAATAAATGAGGGTTGAAATAAAAGAGAGGGGTTGGGGTGGTGGAAACTTCATTGTTGAAGGAATTTAATTTTAGTTGGAATATCTGTCGGAGGGAAGTGAGCTTTAATTATCCCCCGCAGTGGGACTTTATTTCCCACACATGTACGGATTTCATTTCCCCTTCTCTTTCTTCATTCGATCTTTCATTTTGGTTCCCGCGAATAGTAACCAAGAGAAAGCCAACATCCATCAAATCCGACTCCAATGCCTTCCGCGGTCACTGAGCTCTTTTAGCTTACCTACTTTTAGCTTATCGCTAACGGGGATTTATTTCTGTTTGAACTAGCTGAGTGAAATTGGAAAGTTACTTTTGTCCATTGAAATTGTTGAAAATAAAGTAAATTTAAAGTTGGAGAAAAGAAGTATGTTCTAATATTGAGCGCTGAGTCAACTTTTGGAAATTATCATTGCATAATTTATTGTTATATTTCTTCTATCTGTACACAATCATACATATAATTATTATATAATTTATTTGGAAGTTGACAAACTACCAAACGGTCCTAATAATTAACTATTACAAAGGATTTCCTCACAATCCTGGTTGTGTCCAGTATCAGAAATTCGCTGACTCTCTCTACTGTATTCAGGGGTAAATGGTTACACTGCCTCTGTAAATCTGATGGTTTCGGTCAGCGCTGATACATTTATAAATACATTTATTTATTGGTGACAACTGGTTTCACCATTACCGAATATAGTCGGTACAAGTCCTTTAGCTCAATTTTTAGATTTCATTTAAATTTAAAACAATCATTACAATAATAATTACATTACCAATAAAGATTAATCTTCCTTTTACCACTTTCATGTATAAACTACTGTTAGATAATTACAAATTTGAATTAAATAAAATGTCATAATATGAGAGACATTTTGCCAGTACAATAATTATTTATTTATTTTTATATTCATTCATTTATTTCAGAATTCCATCTTCACTTATTTGATGTTTGCAAGTTAAATGAGAACCACCCTGGGATGTCGAACCTCTAACTTCTCCATCTGATCCAATTGGTATTTGATCCCTTCAACTGCTATTAAAAGACTTTCAGATTGAAAATGTTTTGACCGTAGAAGTATACAATTGATGAGATAGTAAAGGTTTAGTCAAAGTTTTGAGAAAGTTCCAAAAATTTGGCCAAACCCTGACTTCCTCTGCAATATACAGACCTTCATTAATGACTTTCTGTCTACAAGTGTCCATGAGTCAATTTCACAGATATTATAAGCCTGTGTATGTTATGAATATAACATGAAGTAACTGAAGTAATTCAGTCAATTACTTTTAACAAAAATACCTATACTGGTATAAAATAATTAAGACTTATTGATCAATTTAATAAATCACAAAAGTACAATAATGTTTAACACTTTTCTTAATAATTGCAAGAATATAAAATTTGAATGAGTTTCAATGCTAAAAAGAGCAAAAAAAAAAATATAGCTTTAAAATAATTTTGGTTGATGCTACTAGCCAACTCAAAACTCAAAACTCAAAATTTAACTATGCAAATTTAAATACGAAAAAATAAATAAACTTTATATGTTAATTTATTTTTTCATATTTGTTTAGTATTTCAGCCCTGATGATGACTTACAAGTTAAGTCAAAATGTTGGCAATAATGAAATAGTTACCCAATATTCAAATCATGATGATAATACTCCCTCGGTGGTGTAATTGGTTAGTACACTAGCCCGAATAGTGGGGGACCCGGGTTCGATCCCTGGCTGAGATAAAGAGTTCTAGCTCCCTGTACGATTCAAATAAATAATTACTCAATAATTTTGGAGTACTTTATTTTTTTAAACTTGGCCGAAACCCTGA
This sequence comes from Oncopeltus fasciatus, assembly GCA_000696205.2. Lineage (NCBI taxonomy): Eukaryota > Metazoa > Arthropoda > Insecta > Hemiptera > Lygaeidae > Oncopeltus > Oncopeltus fasciatus. The sequence continues at coordinate 7,105 of KZ808060.1, read as the reverse complement.
CTAATTTCTCCAGCATTACTTATTATTGAATAAAATATAAAAAAATGTTTTCAAATACTATATTATTTACAAAATACAGTTGTTCCCCCTTAATGCCTTGTAGATGGGGATTGGAATATGATGATAAACCTATTATAGTTGTTTTGAGCCCCTTGTCGTTACCTATCAAATTACAAATTTTTTTACCATCTATCGACTTCAGTTTTTATTCAAAAATTTATACATTGCCATAAAATATTCTGCATATTATTTTGTTTTAATTAATTCCACTTTAAACAATTTAATTTATTTATTAACTGTAAAACAAATACTACTATATTCCAATCAAAATGACATTAATTACCTTACATAACTTTTAATAATATGGTTTTTTATCCCATAACTAAAAAAAAAGAGGAAGAAAAAAAAAAGGATTGAGCTTAGAAAATACTTATTGCGATTACTGTTTTTATTTAGCGGGCAACTTTAGGGTCCTCCATTAAAATTAATAAGGATCATCAAAACTGGTATCCAATAGTTAATATATTGGCTCTGACAACACCTGACGACTTATTACTAACTACCTTTCCGGCAGATATTCAGAGCTAGATGATTCTGTCATAGATCCTGAAAAGACTCACAAAGAAGACTTAGACAATGTGCATTTGTAATGGATGTCTACATTGCATATTAATTTCAATATTATTTTTAGANTATATATATATTTGCTCATTGTGCTTTTATTTTAACAATTTTTAAATTAACAAGCCGAACTAAAGCATTGTTGTTTAAACCGTTGGATAAGTTGAGAAAGAGATGGGGGGGTTTAAAACCGTATCGAAATGTAATATCTTCTTTGTTATTAGCTCAACGAAAAATGTATTTAAAGTAGTTAGTTTTAAATGTAACTTAGTATCCTGCAGAATTTTTACATATTCCCATATTAGAAATATTTTAGATTGTAATTTCAAGGTTGAGTGACCCACTCAGAGGACTCCTCTTACATTGAATACAAAGGAATCTAATTTGTTATAAACGTAATATTTTATGTATATTTGGACAAAATAAGTTTGAAAAACTTATGGAATAGGGTTTCAGAGAATGAAGAAACTTATAATCGCAATATTTCAATGTTATTAGTACAATACAAATTTTTTAAAGAAAAATTCATGTAAAATTTTGTATTATTGTATCTATGTTTTATAAAAGTTTTGTTAAAATGCTTATTGAGAAGAATGTTAAGAATGTAACTATTGAGAGTTATCAAAGAACCTAAGAGTATAGGTTAATTTTCTGAGGAAAATCTTATAAAATGGGAACAAAAGGATTGTAATAATGGCGTTGTGAATGCCTTTGATCGAAACCTTCAAAAGTCAGAGTTATTTTCCACAATCAATTTTGGTTATCTTACAGTAAAACACTTGTAGCTCAGAAATATCACAGTTAATCTCTAAAAGTCACTGTGACTGAAATCATTTCAAGGGGTGGGTGGAGGGGGGGTAGCTCTCAAAACACCGCGTGGGAGTGCGTTGATTACTTCATTATTTTCCGAGAGATCCTTTAGAAGTGGTGGGGGTGGAGAAGGGGGAAGTCTTTTTCTGTTCTCATTTTAAAAAGTTAATTTCACTCCTTAAAAAAGAAGAAGGAAAAATCCTCCCCCCCCCCAACCACCACCAAACAAAAAGAGGAATCACTCTTTGATTCCTCCCCCCTGCTTTATTGGCTCTCCTTGGTGACACTTAAGGAAATTGCTCTCCCACGTTGAAAAGCAGGGGTTCCACGTTCTTCCTCATCGCGTACTTCATAATGCCTTCCAAGTTGAAGACCTCGTTGAGGCTCCTCAACAGTAGAACAGCTCTTTGCTTGAGGCCGCTCAACTCCATTTTGAAAGAGTAAAAAGAATAGAAATCCGACAAGTAGGACCTGAGTAAAATAAGGAATTTCCTCAGTTCTGCGGTGATAAATATTTATATTTGAATTTACATAATAGATCATACTTATAGAACATATATTTTGTTAATGAAATAAATCTATGATGAGTATCATTAATATACTAAACTAAATATTACGCCCCCTGTAAGCGTAAAGACTTAGTTTTTTGACCGTAGATATTATTATTAAATGATTTTAGTTAGGGTTCGTTCAAGGTAGAAATTTCTGCCTTGACCGTACCCCAACTTAGAAATTGCGCTTGAAATTTTGGTAATCTCCATTTTCGTCCGAATTCGTTCTATGACGAATTAATTTAAAAGTGATAAACCAAATATCATCACGAAAAACAGCGAATAGTTCAATTTTAATATTTCAATTAGTGCAACTCTAGAAATATGTCTCTTATCAATAAACGAACCTGTGTCGAGATTTATTTATATAAACTGAATATTTCACGTGCTAAATCAAGAATGTAAATTTACGCGTATTCAGCACTCTTGGTAGTCCATCAATCTTATTGGTCCAAATTCACTCAATGAATTAACTACGTAGCCTGTCCTTTTCTTTTGTATTTAACAGCTATATGTCAAATTTAAATAAGAAAATCATATATGGGCTGTAAAGCTTTAACATACTCACATACGTACATACATACACACACACATATAGAACAGGTGGGATAGGTAGAGAGTGAAAAAAAATAAAAATGCAAGTATTAAAATTTTCGGGGATCTCTTGCCCTTCTTCGGTGAGGACTGAAGAGAGACACTAATAGAACCATCTAGTAGTCGACTCTCTAGTTTCTTTAATAAATATGTAGCTAGATTAACTTTCTCTTAATCTCATTTATCTGTGGTTTTCAACTTCAAATTTGGTTCAAAGTTGCTCCAAAGAATATAGTATATGTTATCTTTTAAAGTTTTACATTTTGTAAACAAACATTTAAATGTGCCGGTCCATTATATTTTATTTTAGAACACATATAATGTGTTACAGAAGTATTTAATAATACACAGCTTTTTTAGAGTACCATCCGTGTACTGATAGCACCAAGTGTGTTTTCTATTTTAATAAACTCCTCATTTTCTTTTCTATAAAAAAAAACACAACAAAAAAACCCCCAAAACAGTCAGAATATCCGTAACAAAAAAGCTTTTGGAGTATGAAAACGATGAAATGCCTTTTATATAGAATAGAGACAGGAAAGTGTCTGAAGTGGGGTTTCCCGCCAAATCCGAGTCAGCTGATCCCCGCCATGGAGGTAGGGCAGATTGGATCACGTAAAGGTCTGTCAGGTAGTGGACAACCTCCTTTCATTAATCATACTGTTTCTCCTCCCCTTGGTTACCCGAGCCCTCTCCATGGCTCTTCACAACCCCTCAAACTTCACATGTATTCCATTATTCAAGTAGGATATATGAGTCAACATATTTTTCCAAAATTAAATAATTAAATTCTTATAAATATTTATTTGGTTGTGGTTTATTATCCCACGTAAATTTTAAACAATTAATGAGAGGGAATAGGATTAAAAAAAACTATCTGTCCCAGCCAGGACACGAACCTGGATTTCCTGCTTGCCGGTCCTGGCTGGGACAGATATATTTTTTTTATTCTATTCCCTCTCATTAATTGATTAAATTCTTAGNTTTTATAAGTAATTATTTAAATAACTCTTGTTTTATTTAATATTAGTGTGCTGAGTTTTTTTAGAATAAATTAAATATTTGTTAACGGTTGAAAAAAAACAACAACCAAATATGAGCTTGTTAGAAACCCTACTCCTTCGAGTTTAAGGCGAAGTTCTCGTCTTTCTCGTGGGTTAGGCTCTCGCTAGTGTAGAGGGAATTTAATGAGATATCTAGCGCGTCCTGGTAGCATAGCTGGTAAATGCACCAGCCCGGATAGCAGGAGATCCAGGTTCGATTCCTGTCTGGGACAGATCGATTTTTTTATTCTATTCCCTCTCATTAATTGATTAAATTCTTAGATTATTGACTTTATCAAAGAAAGTCAATAATAATAATATAAATCTAAAGACTTAAATCTTAATAAATAAGAATAAAAATCTTAATAAATATATAAAAATATATAAGTTTTAGATATATCAAGTAATTCACGTTAGTCTCATAACGCGATATTTAAAAATTTCTTCAGGTCACTCCAACATTGGAGAAGCTCGTCCGTACAAAATTTATGTATTTTGGATTTATATATATATAATATGAACCAATGGGATAGAGGGTGTAGTGAATAAACTAAAAGAAAAAGTTACGATGAATATAATGGACAGATTTTAGGCCCTTTGTCAGTGAGGAGTGAAGAGAGATTCTTTTTTATTTTTTATTTTGTGTGTTCACTGCACTCTTTCCTCACCTCTTCTTGATTACTATATATCGCAGACGCGAGAGTTCCATTTAAAAAAAAAAAAAATATATATACTATATAG
>KZ808059.1:284068-296719 GCA_000696205.2 Oncopeltus fasciatus | reverse complement strand
GATTGCCTCTGCAGGAAATTTTTCAAAATTCAGCTTATGTAATTAAAAATTAAATTTGATCTAACTCATGATAGATGATCTAATTAAATAGCTACTCCAATAGATAACCGTCAATCGTCATAAAAAGTAAGTACTCATGTATTTATACAAGACAGTTCCTGCATTAAAGATTTAAAATCTTACAACTTCATATAACATATAGATAAAACAATATATGCATAGGAACCAAATGCACATAAATACGAGCACTATTATAGGAAGATTTGAGAAGATAGGTTACAAGAATAGGTTACAAGGAGGAACTTTCCAGTAGCTGGGGGATGGGGTAGCCCTCCCATGAGGATGTTGGTCAACCCATTTCCCTTGGGTATCAGTCATCACTCACTGACCTGCCCGGAGAAGACGCTAAGAGGGTTGGTGGCTTAAGGGGTGGTTACTAGAGGGTTGACAGGCTTCCTGGTTAACTAGCCAGGAACCTCCAATTAGAACGGTTCACGGTGGCAGGAGTCATTTTCAAAACGACCACCATGAAAGCCAGACACAGGACAAAATAAATGCGGGAAGGACCATGCTGTGGGTTCGGACACAAAAGTTCATTTATATTCTGAAGAATCTAATGATTTCCCTCATACCACACAGTTTTAGAATTTCTTACATTTGGTAAACTAAAAGGCGTAGTTATATACAAAATAAAACTTTAATTAAATGAATAAAAATTTTGATCTGGTGCGCTTTAAAACCGTAAATCATAAATAAAAAAATTGTAGCAAATAAAATAAAAATGCCGAACAATGCGTGATGGTTAAAAGTAGCCATAGAAACTAATTAAAATTAGAATTTTTTTTTTTTTTAACGAGATGGATTAAGGTAAAAAATTGTCTTATTTACGAACCAAAGAAAGAGATTGAGTTTGCTTATCTCTTTGATTATCTTTCTCATCATTTTTAGTAATAGGTAGTTTCTAAATGCTTTACGGAATGAATGACATCCTATTTAATTAAAATATATCAAAACATATTAAATTAAAATACATTTTTGCAATTAATAATTGAAGGCAGAAGGTCAAAAATTAAATTTGCTTTTCTTGACCGGGTATTGGTATATATGAAAACATTGGCGCTTTTTCACATTAGTATCGAATGACATTAAATAATTGCTTTTTTTTAAACCTTTATATCAGAGTATTTAATCGTTTTTATCAAAGTATTGATGATATTAATATTAGGGTTCATTATTATATTAGACTTATTTTTACACCTCTATTACGAATGAACTCATATCATATTATATCATATATATATAAATAAATATATATATAGCGTATAAAACATAGAAAGGAAAGAATTTTATTTTGGAGTAAACAAAATGCAATAAACCCAAAAGTATGTCAACGATGGCATAGCCAAGACGGCACAATTTTTAAGCGTAAAAATTAAGTGTTATTTGCCTATTCGACAGATTGAGTGGTCTATTTCCATAGTGACTCCAGACGACACGACAGCAGAATAAGTAGAAAATAAAATAATCCAATGAATTAATCATGTCATCAGCAGAAAAACTCTCTCTCCCACGAAAGAGGTTAATACCCTTAATTAGCTATTAAAAAATTATTATTTTATCATTATTTGGGTCGGATTTTAAGTAATAATATAGTGTGAAATTTTAGACAACGTTTTTTTTTTATACAGTACTACAATATTATAATTAAAAAATAAAAATTTACATAAAACATAATATATATTAAAGTATACAGAAATTCAACAGCTGAACCTGTGAATACCAGATGTCACCCACCCACAGCTTCACAACTATTTGGATAGCGGTCAACTGTGGGCGTTCGTAGCTTTTACATCATTCGAGGTTCAGGTGAATGAACTTTATTTTAATGACTATGTTAAGCATCAATGTATAAACACTTTTAAATGCTTGTTAATAAATAAATAACATGACATTAATTACAAAAATTATGCATACATAACACACCAAAATTTAATCAGTTTCGTTAATATAATCATAAGTAAGCAGAGATTATCAATAGTCAAAGAAAAATAAGCTATTTTTATTTTAATAATAAAAAAGTATTAATATATAGTATAGCGAAATGTTTATAAATTTGAATGTAGTCAGTTACCATTTTAAGAGTCGGATTAATTCCCCGATAAGAATACTTCGTAAGTGGAGATTTAAACTTTTATAAGTCTAAAGAATAACAACTGTATCGGTATATTAAATGTTTCATAAACATGGAGGTATCGTAATCAAAGTAAAATAATTTCAAAAGCAGATAATCATAAAATATAGATAATTATTACCTTTTTTCATCTATTTGAATATTTTATTAAGATGTTATTAAAAAATTGTAATTTGAAAAAAATTGAGAGAAATAGCTTAAAGAGGGAAAGTTGTAAACATTCTTGTTTTTGTAGAATTGTAAACTACATTTCTTCAGTTTCTTTCCAGTCCTGTAAATCTGAGATTTATTGATAATATGTATTGTGTATATTCGATCCTCCAAGGTCCAATTAAAGTCTGCTAAATCATTTTTAATTAAAGTAAGATTCGAATGAAGTTGAAAAGAAATAGATTCGGATATGTTAACTGAATGTCTCTGACGAAAGACATAGGCGCTTTCCAAAAACTAACGAAGTAAAGTTGATGTCTTATCATAAATCCATGATAGTTTTGTAACAAATTACCGCAAGCTTTGAAGTTTCAGACAAATTCACTCCGCAGTAGCTTTGTTTTTAATGCAGGTTAATTAAATAATTATATTTTTCTAAATAAAAATATTGATTTAAAATTATGTATGTCGTGTAAGTAGAAGATATGGCATGTTTAAATTATTTAAATCGTCAGAGATACAAATGATGAAGCAAGAAAGAAGCATTAAGCAGAGAGAAGAGCGAAGATTTTCCTAAAAGCATATCCAAATCCAATGAAAAGCTGAGGAACGAGCTTCTTCCTCCACCCTTTGCAAAAATGGAATTTGTAAGAGCAGGGCAGGGACGGTCGCAGCGAGAGGGCGCTAGGATCCTCCCGAAGACTAGAGGTGAACGGCCAAGTCCCGTTAAAGGGGAGAGGGAGCCGGTGCGCACGAGGGCTACTACGCCGGGTACACTGACCTCTCATCTGTAACACTGTCTCAAACACACTCCCGTCAATGGTGGGGGTCCCCATCCCAAGGGAGGTTACCAGGATTCGGGGGTGAGTTTTGTCGTACGCGCGGAGAGTGCTTGCCGGGGAGAGAAACGTTGTAAAGAATGGTTATGATCATCAAACACAACATTCGCCATTAAGACACATCCATCACAAAAGGTGTCATGACTAATATCCAATACTGAAATATGTTTATCAGTTCAATGCATTTTTTAAATATCTTGCTGATAAAGAAGTATATAACTACTGTTTTTTTTATAAATATAAAATACCAAATAAATAACTACTTAAAAACTTGGAAAAATAAATTAAATTAAGCAAGCACCATTATCAAAGCTTAAGAAACTAAGACTAAATTATTTCTTAAGAAGTAAATCTACCCTTCATCACGGCTTTAATATTCCTTTTGTCCAAGACCTTATCTCCTCCCGCTTCAAGCTCTTCCATAGTAAACTCCAAGTTCATCCTAATCCACATGCCTAATCCTTATCGTCCGACTCCAATCCTTACGATCCTCCCCGGGGAGTTAAACAGAGAGGCCTCGCGACCTCATAATGCCTAAACTTATTAGGAGTGGGGTCGATGGGCCCCTTCTCCCTGCACATTGTTGTTCACTTATTTATTTATTATAATTTTGTTTTCTATTGTAATTTCTCTATGTCATCAAATTAAAATAAGTTATAACATAATGTAATAATTAAAGCTTTATTAATTAAAAAAAAAAGAAGTAGATATAGAACCACTTATCATAATCTTTAAATATAAAATTAGACTTCAAAATAATATTATTGAACTTTTTGTTATGAATCTCAGTCGCAAAAAATTTATTTATTTACATAGAATGGTTATTCTAGAAATTATAAGGTACGAGAAAGCTCGATAAAAGTTATTTTACTGATGTATAATTTTTAAACATAAAGGATAAGAGTATCACAATTATAATTACCTATACGCTAATTGATGGGCATTATTCTTAAAATCCAATTCCAAATTTTATTTATAAATCATAAATATAATTTATCATGGAAAGTGAGAGACCAAAAAAATGTTTGTTGTAACACATTTTATAAAGAATTGATCATCTCCAGACACACGTTCAAATTGTCAAAATAAATCAACAAGTGTTTATGTTTTCAGTATAACATACATGAAGACCTAGCTAATTTAGCCAAAAAAATATGAAAAAGATTATGACCTACGCCCAAATAATATGGGACACGATACAAATTAAAAATATGTCAATGGCCTAAAGAACAAATAGTCGATCACGAGTGATTGATGGACTACAAAGAAGAAAACGATGTCGGTTCTGACGCACAAGGAAATGACTGGAACTTGATGACGGGGAAATTTGAAAGGGACTTATTTCTCAATCCGCAGAAGACGAAAGCCAACTCCAGAGAATTTGAGGGAGGGAAGAGGCACAAGACCCGGTTCTTCAGAGGAGCGGACTCGAGGGATTCAGTTCTTCGAAGTCTGATCTGTGACTCAGAACAGCCGGCAGTACCCTCCTCTACTGATTTGAATGGAGATACTGTCCCGGGAAGTAACGGCAAGTCGGTTCGTTCACCCCCGTGTGGAGACCTTGCTCGACCAAACAATCCCACGCGGAACCTTATGTCTTGTCATCGCGAAGAACTTGTTAACAAAGAGTTGAGTGAATGACCTGTACGTTAGTATATGAAGATCAAGGAATGACCGCCCTTTGAGGCATAAGTCATTCAAAGTAGCACAACGCACAAAACCATCTCACTTACTGCAAATGCTCAACAGTGCAAAGCAAACACTGGATGTTAAAAAGTAAATAGAACTCATGGATTTCTTCGAGGAATTATTAAAACGAACGAAAAATCTGTAGAGGTCTTAAAAGACTCTGATCTACGAGTCAAATATAGCAAAATAATATCACTGACCCATTTTAAACAAAATAAAACCTTATTTATTATTAGCTTAATAATAAGAATTTATAAATGTATTTCTACCTAACATTTATAAAGATATGTAAAATGTACCAACAGTTTAGTTACAAAAATTAATGCTTTTTTTTTTTTTTTTTTGTAATTTAAGCTTTATAACAGGGTTTATTTTGCTCTACTAGTTTAGCGTATAATACTGACGACTCAGTTAGGAGCTTAATATATAACATAAAAAAAATAGCTTTTACAGATTCCGTGACCAAGGACTACGCCAGAACTGATTTGAATGTTGTTTAAAAAAAAAAAAAAATTACTTATTTCGTTCCAGAAGCGGCGACAGTTTTAGACGCTATAGTAGTACAGCGAAATAAAGTTTTCAAAAAAATTATAATATTTTTTGATAATTTGCACCTTAGAAAACAAAAATAAAAACTCGAGTTATTTCACCAATTTTAAAGATGAAATAACTCTAAAAATCACTTTAATGTCGATGACTTAGAATTATTTGTTTCATGCGCAGGTTCTTGCATAGAGCAAATTTGTTTTCTTCTGCAAACTATCAACGCCTAATTATATAAACATTAGATTCCGTAGGAATTGTTGAATGCTTTCTTTTTGCGTCTAATATTAACATACTAATTAAAACGGAAAGAGAAAGAGTGAGAGAGAGAGAAAGAAAAAGAGAGAGAGAAAACGAGTAAAAGGAGAGAGAAAGAGAGAGCCGATCACTTAACAAATAAGTCTTAGAAAGATAGGAATCAATATCGCGAAAATAACAGGAAAGAGAGATAGTGTGAAAGAGGTGAGTGTCCCACTAATCACGATATTGTATGGGACAGGGGAAGGGGTAGGGGCACAAGCGATAAGAGTCAACGGACCTGGCCAAGGACATTTCACGAGGGCAACGCTCAGTGAAAACTGGGTTTTAGTAAACACATTTTAGCTGAAAACATGCTTATCGTAGATAAGATATGCTCATTACTTGCACTTTTTAGGGGAAAATAAAAATTATATTTATCCTGTAGGAGAAATTAATTTAGAGCAGAATAAAAATATTTTCTTAGATTTATGAATTAGGTTATAATATCAGCACTACTGAAACTAGCTTAAATAATAATTACAGTTAAAGTTAGCCTATAAAAATAAATAAAAGGAATACAAATTCGTTGGAGGGCTCAAGCAGGAGTGAATGGCATACAGTGCTGCGATCTACCGGACAAAAGATTAACTACAACGAATAGTTACAGGGCTCGCCACCAGGTATCGCTCCTCTCACGACCTCTGTTGGACTTTTTTCAAGGATGTTCACGTGTCATTCAAATTAATTAATCATCATTAAAAATGATATCATCGATTATAAAAATAATAAATCTCGAAAGCTTTTAGTATTAACCAAAAAAGAACTATGCGAAGCTCGGTGTTATCAATTTAAAAAAATAATATTCATTTTATAATATTCTACTTAGTTTATTAAAAAATGTTAGAATATAATATCTTTTGATGGTAGCAATTAATCAGAAAAAAAATCCATAGAATCACGATTAAATAATGTATCAGATATTTTTAGAAGAGATAATTAATTCACTTTGTGAAAAATATAATTTAATAATAGCTATTAAAATAATAATTTTAAACATAATTGATAAGGATTAACTATATACTATATTTAATTTGGCAAATATATTGCAACATATACAAAAAAATCAAATTGTAACATCACAAAAATGCGTGAAGCACACGTGATTAAAATAAGTATTTTGAATATAAATTTAAAATAATACACAAAAATTACTTACTTTGGTTATTGTATATCCAGGCTAATACGGACATCTTTGAATCTGTGAAGTGAGAAAAACAGGTAACTTCAAGAACTAATTTAACCACTAATTCACTAGTAAGGATGAGAATTAACCCCAAAGTGTTTTTCTTTGAAAAAGTTTCGCAAACAAATCGTAACATTATAGTAATATTGTAATTGTTTGTGAACTGTGTTCACTTTTATATTATTAATGTTTTATGATTCACTGTCATTAACTATTCATCAATTAATATTTACAACTAAAAAAAACAACAAAAAAAAAAGTAATATTTTGAAAAATTCTCATCAACTTAAAGTTAGATAATATTTTTCATTAATTAATCCAATGAGTCTTATATTATGAGTAAACTAACCTAAAGTACTAATCCCTTCAATTTAAGTCTAACCAGTACAAAAAAATAATAAATCAGCATGCTTAATAATATACCCCAAACAAAACACAAAATTGAGGGTTCTGGATGTAACATAATACAAATATTACAATTAATATATTTCAGGACTCTAATGAAAGTATTAAAATGTAAAATTATTAAACTCAGTTTAAAATATTTATCTAAGATGAATTTAAGTTCTGGTTCTGTATATTAGGCTATAAAAGATTTAATGTTATAGCAAAATATGAAAAAAAAATATTGGACATTAGCAAAATTTTATTTCAAGTTAGATATCTACTAATAAATTATTAGTGTAGATTTGATGATTGCTTCAGCTAAATATTTACATGAAAGTATTTTAACAAAAAGTAAATGACAACTATTTTACTTATATTTCAAACTTAAAATATAGCAAAAACTACATCTAAATCCCTCTAACTGACTTAAGTAAGCTGGTAAATTTAATATGAAGTAATACAGTAAATTCGAAACACAAGTGAATATATCAAAATTAAAGCAGCCACAGTCCACTGTTTATAGCAATATTAGAGCAAAAAAAAAACGACCTGAATATGAATTGAAGGTGAAAAATTTAAGTGTCGATACGAAACCCTTACACAAACAAGGGTATGAGAGAGGTGGTCTCTTACTTATCCTGGAGAGAGCGAACCGGTCCATGGTCGGCGAGAGAATGAGGCAAGCCAGAGGGAAGGCCTCAAGAAGAAGCCCTTGCAGCCACGTGAGTCACGCGCCCCGTCACATTGCGAGGTAGGCTAAGACCCGCCTGACCTAAGCGTGCCTCATGGAGGGGTATATCCTCACCGCCCGACTCACCCTTTCGGCCCATCATCCCTCCCCAATTCTTAAAACATTTAATGCAACGATCAACAAAAAAAAAATAATACAAATGATTTTTACTTGGTACAGCTCGATTTATAGCATATAAAAATAATGTAATTTAATGAACATTATAGAGGATAATAATGGTGTTGAATTCTAAGTAGAAATATATGTAACTCAGATAAAAAATAATGATTAGAAAAACTGATGAGCGGAAATTTTATTACATGAATACCATCATCAAACTAAAAGAAACTTCATTAATTTAGCATAGATGGTTCACCATTTAAAATAAAGCAATAAAAATAATATTTTGAAAATGGAATAATATATGAACAATCAAAATATTTTCTTGCTATTTTAAAAACAAACCTCGTAATGTATTTTTACTAAATTACTTAATTATTAATTTACTAAATTATGAGTATAAATCACAAATTCTTAAATTTGAAAAGTTTCAATAATTTATATATTTTAGAAATCTACTAGAAAATAGTAGGTAAAGTTAGTATTCACTACTTTTACTTACTAGAAAATACTTTTTACCTACTAATAAAGCACATGGTTTAGAAGGACGGGGCTATCTGCAGATTGCGATTCCATTTACTAAACATCTATAGTTCAGGAAAAGCTTTTATTTATCGATAAAAGTTTGCCCTGAGCAGGATTTGAACCCCCAGCGCCAGGATTGGGAGACCCAAACGGATCCCCAGAGCTACCCCGACGCCCCTAATATACTTTTATTTATTCAATTTGCATTAAATGATCAAGGTTTCATGAAGATATTTTTTTTTTTTTTTTTTTTTACTTTTCTAACAGATGAATTTTAGTACAATATTTTTTTTTTTTTTTTTATCATCCACAAAAAAAAAAATTCCTTCGCATACACACCTCGATCCTACAGAAGAAAAAAATTCCAGAAATAATATTTTATATAAGGCTATTTACATAAGCCGCGAGATAAGGAAAAGGACCACCTGTTGTATAGGCTTGCCACGTGGTCTATATTTACCCGTCACGCGGGCCTTCGCCTGAGATGTCCCAGCCATACGACCCTCTAACGCCCGAACGTCCACGGAACGTGAGAGGGTCCCCCAAAACCGATCTTATTGAAATACCCAGAGGAAACGAGACAGCCTTCTTCAGAGGTTATTCAAATTAATAAACTCTCCGTCAGAAATTTTCCACGTTTCTATGTATCTGAGTATATATTATATATATTTTAGCTGTGCGTTAATTTTTTAAAGTGAAGGACGAATTGTCAATAAATAGACTATTCATTGATAATAAATTAGTTTTAACTAATATTTAGAACAAATGTTTTTTATTGACAAAGATTACTCTCTGAATTAAAGTAATTGTATCTGAGTTAAAAAATATTTCTGACTTCTTTACCTCAATAATTTGTCTATATTTTAGAATTTCTATTTACTAGTTCGTTTTTTGCTTTTTTTTTTATACTAATTCATCTCATAAAACTCAAATTCATATCCTTCGTTTCCAACCTGTATGTTCATCAGACCCATAAAAATTTTTCTTATTCATATAGTTCCACGTTTATTAATTTGTATTATCATATGAACCCACGTAAATAAATCATCTATCTTAAGATTACCGGTTACTATTTTGAAAGAAATGTTTCGCATAAAGAAAAATGGTAATCTTTTAATGTCAAATTGTTTTTTATTTTATGCCTAAGGTAAAAATAAGAAAAATAATATTTGACTAAATGAAATTCCCATAACAAATTTATGATATTAATGTTGTAAGTAAATTACTAAGTTATTTACAGTATTAATACTGCTTAAATATCGGATCTCATACATCAATAAAACAAATATATATTAATAAAGTTGTTACTCTAGTTTCACAAGGTAATTTACGCACTGTAGATACTACCCATTTAAAAAAGAGAACAGCTAAGAATTTTATTAGATAAACAGTACGAAGAAAAACCATTTAAGATAACAATAAAAATATATGATTCTTTGGAATATTTCCGAGTATTATAATGACGCATTCTTGGAATATTCGTATAAAGCTGACGAAAGTTTCAGCACTTATAGAATTTCCGGGCAAACTTATGACGTCACACATCCCCCTCTCCCCGCGGGGGAATGGTGTGAGTAAAACGCGCTCCGAGTGGGGGGGGGGGGGGTGAGCAGGAAGGCCGAAAGTGAAAACCTTGGCTGACTCCCGGAGCCTGGGGTTCGACGACCGACGCCAGGAACTAGGACAAGCCGCCCTTGGGCTTTACTGGGGGAGAGTGGAGCACGGCCGGGAGAGGGGTCTGAAAGGGAAATAGGTAGCAAAAGTCTTAGGGAGTGAACCCAAAATCTTCAAAAAGACCACAATTCTGAATATATACTGAACAATATAACCGTAGAGTAAATAGTAAATAAAAGTAAAAAAGGTGTAATTTTCTCCCTACTTGCAATACTTTTTTTTCTCCCAGGCTACCAATCCTTATTGGCTAGAAATATTAGATGGTAAGGGTGATATATTGAACACAAATGATAACTATTTATGATCATGAATTTGTGTTGAGTGTTAAATCACCCCTGAGATAATTAATGAACCGATAAGGGGAAAAAAAAACGAATCAAAAATAGTATTCATGAAATGAATAAGTGAAGAATTTATATAACAAAACGAAAAAAAAACCTGTAAAATTTGTAAATTGGTTTTAAAGTATTATTTATTACTTTTCATTAGGGGAGCCACATTTTTATTAATATAAAGAGATCAATAATACAAACAAAATTTAAAAGAAAATACAAAATTGAATCAATACGGACTACGTATTGATTGAAATTGAACATAAAATTGACTACGAACAACATTTTTTTTTTTCGTTTAAAACATCATAGTTACATTATAATGTAATAAAAATATAAGAAGGCCAGGAAATAGTAGTCGATCTACAAAATCAAAGTTTTTTATAAGATTATTTGAAAATGCCATAATTTGTTTTCAGATTGAATTTGCCAAGATTATAGAAAATGTTTTTACCTAATATTACAAATGCGAAATTGCATTATGAAATTTATATTACTCATTGGAGCAAGGTATTTTTGAAAGGGAGTTTGAAAGTCTTAAGTTTTTTTGAGGGCACCGGGGTAACTCTTTGGATCTTGCTTTCCTGACGCTGGGGGTTCGAATCCCGCCCAGGCCAAGCTTTTATCCATACATAAAAGCTTGTCCTGAGCCATGGATGTTTGAAATGGGATGACAGCCTGTTGATAAACTCTCCCTCCATGACCCTAAACGATTGAATGGGAGGCTAACACACAAAAAAAAGTTATGAGATTTTTTTGACAAGCTGTTGAGAAGGGTAGCCATGAGTCAGTCAACATTAATCACTACAATTCCTCGGTGGGTTCGACGACCGACTCAAGGAACTAGGACAGGACGCCCTTGGGGTCTACAGGCCGCACGTTGGGGAGACGAGTGAAGGGGCGCGGTGACTGCCATATCATTTGGTCAGGGTAATGCGGTGCATTCAAAGAGCAAACTATATAAATCTGGCAAAAATATCAATACAAAAATGCACTTGCGTTAAATTACTGTTTTTTTTTTTTTTCTAAAAGGCTCAAGTACTTTCCGCCAATACGCTATACACAATTCTAGAAAACCAATCTTAAGATTGGTATAATTATTAAAAGAGAAAAATTTGGAGCAAATAATATTGATAATACTATATAAGGTTCCAATAGCGACCAAATGAAATAGACTGAACTACATAATGTAATATTAATAACTATATGAAGGTAAATATTAATTAAAAAATGATCTTGAAAATATATGGTAGACAGATGAACATAGTATGAAAAATAATTTTCTCGGGTTACACTGTATTCAGTAGATTTTATAATTTTTTTTTTTTGTGGTATTTAATCCCACGTAAACAATTTTAACAATTTTTAGTGCAAGGGAGCAGAATAAATGTGTCCGGGCGGGGACAGTTAGATTTTTTATTCTGTTCCCTTACACTAAAAATTGTATTCAGTAGAATGTATTTGTAAAATATTAATTTATAAAACAAAAAAAAAAAAAAAAGGTAGATTTTATCCTCAACAGTAATTCTATAAGAAAAATTTCTTACTACAATATCTCATTTCATTATGAAAGTCATGCCATCAATGTTATACAATATTAACATTCAATAATGTTTAAACTTTTTTGTAGTATATATTTAAAGACTGTGCATTAGCACAAACTGTAATAAACTATTGGAATAAATCAGAGAGAAAAACATATTATTTATAGTGAAGAAGATTATATACCCTAACATTTATATGCCACCTTTCGCATGAGTTGAATTAACAGAGGCCGATGTTAAAAATTGTATTTTAACTAACAAGAAAGGATCTTCTCTCTCTCCTATCTCCCTCTTTCTCTCTCTCTCTCTCTCTCTTCAGTTTCTCTCAGTAACATACTATTCCTCAAACAATATTGACAGTGATACATAAAATTAATTTTTTTATGCCTGTCAAGAAAGACCTATGGGACAAATTTCTACAAATTTTTATAAAATTAAAATATA
>KZ808059.1:259278-270581 GCA_000696205.2 Oncopeltus fasciatus | reverse complement strand
ACACACACACATATATATATATATTTTTTTTTTTTTTTAACTCTTGTTCAACCACTTTGGATTATGATGGAATAGGATATCTACTGATACACACCCTCTTTAAATAAATTTAGAAAAGCAACCCTTAATGAATAAATCCCCATAGTTAGCCATCTAGAGTAGCTGGAAAGTTGGGAAGGGAGGGAGGGGAGGATACTAGAAGCCCACAAGGAAGGAGTCTTCCCCGGGGTGTTGTGGTCAGGAGAGACGCAGGTAAGAGTGGTAGGACTTTCTCTGCTCTTCCCGAGGCACTTTCTCCGCCAACGAGGCCGGCATAATACCCGCCGTAACCGAACGCAATCCACCCGATACGTCATCTCAAAAGTACAACAGACCCGTTGTTCACTGCCTACAAAAAAGTATGAATAATATAAAGTAATTTGCCTGTAATAACAGTAACGTATCACTGACCTAGGGCTAACTTGAAAGAAGAAAATACATTAATGTCCATCAAATGCCAACTGAAAAAACACTATCTGCTTTAAAAAATATTTTTTTTAGTATAAACAGTACTGGGAGTTTATATTCCTATTTACAAGAGGGTACAATTATCAAATTCCTTTACTTGGTAGAGAATTTTTTCTTTGCTTAGGTAATGCATCAATTGACGATGACTTTTATAGAAATCTCTTCACAGCTTAAACAATTCTACTTACTAGATGCCAAATATGAGGGTTATTCAAATTTACAAGCACAGACACAATGTACACATTAATTTCACTGATAATACTGTTGCGCTTAGTATTCTAGATTCTTTTGTTAATTTTTTTAATTAAGAGTTCTATTAAAAAAGTTAGTTAACGACAGAAATAGAGTACCAACACAAAAAGATGAAATATTTAACTTGTTTAGTATTTATATATAATAATTTTTGTATTGATTTCTGCTACCTCTAATGGAAAGAGCGTTTTGCTATCAATTTGCTTATTAAATGATAAAACATGTTATGAAATTATTATTGTCACCGGCTAAATAAACGTCTTAGTTTAATTATTTATAAAATTTCAACAATAATAATATACCTGTATATTTTGGAGAAAATTCATACTAGTTTACTCCCCTGATGCGGAATGGTTATATAAACGTACATGTAGTAAAAAATTTAACTTCATTTACTGAGTGAAGAATCTAAGAAGTCAATGTAATTGCAATTGTTTTTCACATATTAAGAAAATTTTTTTCCAAAACAAGTAAAGATTTAACTGAAGAAAGAATTCAGTTGCTCTTATTTCTGGGAGTATACACTTTTCTTAAAATAATAACTGGATGTATATATTTATTTCTTCAAAAAATATGTTTCTGAAAATATAAAACGCAGCATTTGAATAAACTAATTAATTATTGTATTTCTTTAAGAGTAAAATGGAAATATATAGACAATTATATGATACTGTTTTTATTTTTTATAATATATTTAACTGAAGTATATCTTTAAACAATGCATAACGGTTCTAGTTATATCCAAAAGAACAAAAATTATTTAGAGACAAGAGCTGAGAGTGCTTGAAAAAGACAATCTTCCTAAATAAATATTCAAGCAAAAAAGCAACAAAAGAACTTCAAATGAAATTTTAATAATCGTCATAAATTAAGTTATTTTTTAGCAAGATAATGATAAATTATTGTGTTTTGTTAATACATTTTCAGCATGATTAAACCGCGAGAATATATAAAAAATTAACATTTATGAATCTTAAGAAGAAAAAATACAGTTCAATTTGCTATTAATATTTTTTAAGAAATACATTAGACAAAGGAAGCTAAAAAATCTTTTTCAGGGGGAAATAAGTGTAGTATAAAATGAAGCAAAATAAAAATAGACACAAGTCTTATTAAGAAACATGAAATGGCGGTGGGTGGATTACTCTGAGTAGGTTGAGCATGCGCAGAGGACCCTTTGCCAGCCAGGGACTCGACCTAGCCCAGATAGCGGCCGTTCACCTTCTTCTGACTCGGCCTCGGACTGCCCGAGCTTTCCCGAACAGAGCCGAGCAGACCCGAGCTAGTCCAATCTTCCTAGTTGCTAGATCCAGTGACTTGGTTCAAATTTCTCACTCCAATTTAATTGCCGGTTTTATTAAAACCATCACAAAATGAATAGCGTTCATTTTTCAATGCATTATATGCAATTTAATATGTATTTACATATAGTATAATTTATTTTTAACTCAAAAAAATTTAAAATGTATTCTATGTACTTTTTAAATGAAACTTTATGGTTTAAATAAAATTTGAATATATTGCTCACACCTTATATATTAGAAAACTTTTTTAAAAATATTTACAAATAAAAGCATTGCTTAAAGTAACACAAAACATTATTGAGTGTTCAAATATTTCTTTCATAATTGTTAAATTATTTTTTTCACAAAGTCATTTGCTTAGTTATTCCCTTCCTGTTTCATGTTTTAAGAATGAAAATCTATTATTATAATGTTGAACACAAGGAATAAATAAAAACATAGAAAACGAATCTGTACCAAATAAACAGTGAAAGCGACGGTGCAATCATTTGAAGAAATATTGTAAGCTCTGTTACATGTTCAAATTTAATTAAAAACGGCGAGTCGTTTTGTCTAAAAATGGAGAGAGACCTTACACGGCTCAATTCTTGCAGGACAGGCGACGTCAAGATTGGATGTAGTGTCCTGCATTTGTTTTGCTGCAATACATTCTCTTCTAACCAGAAGGGTTCTGTACATAATAACTAAATATTCTGATTGAGTCAATTTATTTTTGATAAATTTGAACTAAAATGAAAAAAAAAAAAAAAAAAAAAAAAANTATATATATATATAATTAAAAAATAATGTAAAATTAGGAAGTAGTGAATTTTGTTTTGAATACAATTATTTTAAACCTTCATTGATTAAATAATAATGATAAAAAATTAATATGTTTAGAAATTGACGGCACAGGTATGAGTCATTACATAAAAGATTAAGACTTCAGAATTTTCTCTAATGGTTAGCAGATTATTTAAATATCTCCCATCTCTCTAATTGTTTATATAATTATAAACCTTATATCCCCCGACAGTTTATTAATTTATTTATTTATTTAAGTTTCCTTACAAATACTCAGGGTCATGGAAAGTAGGGTCATCTACAGCGCTTCTGTATCTATGCACCATGGCACTGTGGAGGTTCTTACATCTCCAGAGGAGTCTATCTATGACGGGATACGAACTCACAGCCTATCATTGGCGATTGAATGTATTTCTTCGGTAAGCCGGCGATCGACATTCCTAGTTAATTGTGGAACTTACTATTCCTTAATGTAACTAAGATCCCCTACAAATAAATAACCTTTTTTTTTTTTTTCTTACTATACTCAACAACAATATTTTAATTAAGATTTATGAATATTAAAAGGCAAATTTGTATTATATTGAACTTTTTTAGAAATTGATCATTCGCCTAGAGCATAAGAATTGTATTTGAATGAGTGAACGGTAAATACAGAACATAAAAATCAGAGACCCCACTGGAAGGAATGTTATTTGTACACATATTCCATTATATCATTAATAAAACTGCAAATTTTCTTCTTTTGTTTTTTATTGTTGATAATAATCGTTAACACTACAGTTGGGAGATTATAGTAAATAAGTTATACAAGTGTCATGAATGCATGGACTAACTAGACGAAATTAATAAATAAACAAACTACATAAGTCTGTCACTTTATCGTAGAAATATCCTGCATTTTAATTTTTAATTTATAATTCCAACTTATTTATGATTTAAAAACTTCTTTTATTTTCCTACCTTATTTGTTCTGCTGGCATGATCATCACTAAAAATAAATAGCGTTAATTTCACCAAATTAAATTGAAACGTTTATGCTCAAATCACTAGACCACTATTTAAATACGTTTTTTAAAAGTTAATATTTAATGCCTGGAATTATTTTTTTTTTCAATATCTCTTATTAAAGGCATCAAATTCGGTATAAGTAGGATAGAAATGTAAATATGATATTAAAACTCAAGTGAGAAAATAAATAATGCCATTTTGATAGAGGGTTTCTGATTTTTTCTGGCTAACAAAATAAAATATTTTAAAAATAAAGCTGGAAGGATATCATTACATTAGTATAAAGATATACACAATAACACTATATTTACATATCACTCAAAAATGTGATATTTGTATAAAATAGATTACAAAATGCAATCAAGATAGTAGTAAACAAGGTTACAAGTACAAAACAATGATGTTTAAAGTTCTTTTATTTATTTATCATAAATTTAGAATATTCTATGGATGTGAAGAGCGTTACTGTGGGTGGAACAGAAAGCCCCCACATTCGATATGCAGTGGAAGAATCGATAAGTGTTCTTCCCGGTGACGTGTTGAGGCGAGTGGGAAGAGAGGGAGAGTGGCGCGAGGGAGAGAGGGGGGAGCGAGCGGGTCGTCAACCCCGCGTCTGGTTTGGGGTCATGCGAAGCCCCCCTAGCCTCGGTACAGAGCCCCCGCGCCGTGGTGGTGGGGGAGGCCGGGCACCGGGGTGGGGGAATCGGGGTCAGAGGCGCCCCGCCGCGAGGCTAGGACGTTGACTCGACCCCCTTTTCGAGCGCCGAGTGCACACTCACACTGAGAGTGAGGCTACGTCACCACTAGCTGAATGTCCGAAAGTTTTTCTTGTAACAGAAGGGGTGGCGTTACCTAACACATCCCGACTCTTCCCAATTGGGGTGTCTGATCAAGGGTCTTAAATCTGACAAGGGTAAATAGCCTTTCAACCCTCAACACAATTATCTAATTAAAAATATAAATAAAAATACAATAAAACGAACAAAAAGACCAATAAACATAGTAATATTTATTACCTTCATTAATAATTTTTAAAATATACCGTAGATTGATAACATTCAAATTTTTAAATAGGAAAACACGTATAATATTCAGAAAACAAAATTTTAATAACCTCAGTGATGGTTTATGAACATCATTGGCATCCTATATATTTCACTAAATAATATAAAGTATGCGTGGAAATATTGAAAATTAAAATAGGCAAATCATTGTTTATGCAGTGTAAACATCCATATCAAACATGCATTTATATTTTAATTTATAAAAATCAAATGTCTTGCAGTTTGTAAAACAAAAACAAATCCTTTTTAATTCACTGGAGCAAAATTCTAAAAATGTATTTCCAGTGACAACCAAATAAACATATAAATGAAACACTTGGTCAAAAATTTGTAGTAAACTAAGATATAGAGAGACAATATAATTTCAATATCTATAAAATTCTACTGTAGATAAATCAGAAGCCATTAGTATTAGTAGATCATAATGGAAGGCAATCAACTTCTAGGTTATTACGCCCTATAAATACCCTTTAATATATTTACTATAAATTAGTTAATAAAATACAGGAATCAAGATTATTTCGACCACTATAACAACCTAAATTAATGGATTAATTGATAACATTTTTTTTTTTATTGGTTTATACTTTACCTGTGTATATGCATTGACTTTGTCCTATTATATTTATGGAGACTGTTTTTTTCCTGTTTATTTTACCAAAATACCTCTTAAGCTTAAAACTAAATATTAAATAATATTANTATATACATTTTTTTAAAATATAATTTTAATGAGACCATAATTATGTGATTTATGATTGCCAAATGGATAGAAGCTTTTCTAAAAATATACCCTTGCTATAGATACAGGAGGCATTGGAACAATTTGACTTAGCATGGGAAAAACTTTATGCTGAACACTTAATTATATAAATTGATATTCCCAAAGGATAAGTCTAGAAAACACCCACTGGGTTATGAAGACTTGCTGAGTTAGTGAAAGTGAATCATGGGGAGAGGGGGAGGGGGGACAGGCAAACCTCACAATAAAAGTGAAAACAGTGCAGCTGAGCTAGAGCTTTGAGAGCGTGTCCTGGGCTTCTGAGGATCGCCGTTTCGTCACAACTCGAAAGGAATTTCACGAAGAATTAGGCTAAACAGCGAAAGGTATGCTACCCGGAGAGGGTCGCTTTTCCGGAAGCACACAGCAACCAGGGCAGTATATCTCAAGAGGAATAGGGGAGTATATTAAGTCTGAATCAATTGGGTTGGAAATGGCGGATAAAAGTCGCCATGTATACCCATTAAAATGGAAAAAAAAAAACTAACATACTATAAAAATAATTATAATATATATNATTAATTTACAAGAAGAAAAAATATAAATATTTTATTTGACTGATGTATTTTATCAATTTTTTTTTCTTTTTATTCATTTTAAATTTATATTCCTCCAATAATAATTTATCTGATTTTTAGATTTGACTAAATTAGTCTTAGATGAGGTGGGAGTATTATATCATGAGATTTGAAATAGACTTTATTGCTTGACATAGTACAAAATAAATTAAACACCACAAAATAAGTAAGAAGTTACTGTTGTATTTATGTAAACTACTATTCTGAAATCTAAAGTAATAGTTCTTTTTAAATAATAAATTAATTATGGTATGTAATCCCACACTAAATTATCTACAAGAAATGCACAGGGAACCAGAAAAAAAATTTAAAAAAATTATTACTGTGCTAATAAGATTTTTTTTTTCTGGCTCCCTGAGCATTTCTTGTAGCTAAAGTAATAGTTTTCTGTATATAGTAGTCTTATATACATAAAAGTATTTCCGCACTCCCAAAGTAAAATTATAAATATTTGTTTTAAACAGGAAGATCAATAACTTTTGAGTAGAATGAAATTGTGGGTATAATTGATAAGTATATTATGTATAATGGTCATCTGTCCTTTTTTCCACGTATAATTTTGATGAATTGAAAAATAAAGCTACATTTAATATTATTATTTACAGTACTCAAGTTGTTTTAGTCTTTCGTCTAGAAAATCTCGAAGGAAAAAAATAAGGGCAGTATAAGGGTGGATAGTCGAGCGATAGTACCTAACAGACTAGGTACTATCGGTGGACTAACATACCTGTGTCGGAATCGAGTACTTCTTTGGCAGAAACGGTTATACCGCCAATATCGACGCGTTATTTAGCCACCCCCGTAGGGTGCGGACATACTTCTATTGCCTTTTAGTGAGACTCTGACTGAAAGGACTTCATGCTAAAAAGGAATTACAATGGATTGTGTAGGGCTGTAAGAGCATCTGAACAATGATAAAAAACAACGGGTTGCAATATAACCAAGTGTTAAATAATTTAAATTTTTTTGACCGTAGTTAATATTATTAGATTTTTTGTTGGGGTTTGGTCAAAGCAGATCCGAAAAAATACAAATTTAAAAAATACAATTTTTTAAATTTGTATATTTTGGAAATATCTTGACTGAATCCCAACAAAAACATCTAATAATATTTAAAAAGGTTTTAGAAAAACAATAAAGGTTTGATAATTCATTAATTTGTAAGATATGAAAAGAAAATTAATATACTGTAAAAAGAAGCAATTGTTCTAATTTTTATGAGCACATCGTTAATAAATAATCGACATTCTATTTATTCTAAATAAATCGTCAATTATTAAATAATATTAAAAGATACAAAATTTAATTTTTGTATTAATAATATAAATTTAAATCTTTAAAGATTCATTTTGAAACCTGAAACTATATTAAAGTTCCTGGTAGTTCTCGCTGTTAACAGATGGTAAAATCCACATTAAATAAATAAATGAGTGTCGTCACTTAGTTAGGCTAACTGTCAGTATAATCAAATCATTTAAAGGCAACACTTCTTTTTTACATATAAGTAAAGTTAAAAAAAACTATTGACAACATAGTTAAAAGATAAAATTAATTTAATTTAAATATAATAATAGATTGTACAATTATATCTATGAAAGTAATTTAAAGCTACTTTTTTTTTTTCATTGACGTTACAAGGAAAACATTAATTTTTGGGGTATTGCATAAGCAATATCCTTTTGAAACTACTGCGAAGCGATGTTAAATCATTAACTTGTATATAAAGGCAACATGAATCATGTTTCACTAGCTTTTATATGTTTTTCTATTAAGCATACTCAATGCTTTATAACCTGATATAAAATGCTATGCAAAAAATAAACTTACTTGTACAATAATAAATAAATCTTAAATTAAATACAAATATATATATTCTTTTAAAGAGAATTCCGATGATTTTTGCAGGAATAATACAAGTACATCTGATAAATGAGAGATTGCAATCTATGAGATATAGATATAAGGATTACATCTATAGATATAATCTATAAGATATAGATAGTCTCTATAGAGGGATATCTTGTGTATCTAGGTTGGGAGAGCAGGTTGTCTGTGGTTAAGGAAGAGCAAGAGGGCAGAACCGCCCCTCCAGGAAGAGAGAAGCCGACTCTGGATTTCTCTCCAGGGAGGGAGCGGTGTCTCTGGAGAAGGCGAGAGTGCCGACGAAAGCAAGAGTGGTCTCGCTCTTCTAGAAGGGGAAAACGCCGTGGTTAGAAAGTGAGGAGCCCCCCCTCTCTCACGATCCTCCGACAACTTCCCCTACAGAGCACGGTGTCGTCGGCTCCTTTCGAAGAGCTGTGTGCCGACAGAAACACAACTCATGCACCGTAAACAAAGAAGATATCTCATATTTCTTTAAAGATATAAATAAATAAGCATAAGAGGACACAAAACGAAATAACTAAGATCATGGGTGCAGGTCAAAACTGGCAGGGAAGGAAGAGTGGGTGAATCACAGATCTTATTATTTTTTAAAGAAGAGTTTTACATAAAATGTTATAGAAGTTAAAGTTAGAAAATTTTATCCCTACTTCACATTAAAAACTTCACGTTAATAATAGTACAATTCCAATAGAGAGTTTTCAACCGTGGACATTATTAGTAGAGAATTTGTTTATGAAGATTTGATCTAGGTGACAACACGTCCCCTCTCTCCTTTAAATGTCGGCAGATAAAAAATACATTTCTTTAACCTTGATCGAACTCTAATACATTCTTTCCTAACTAATAATAGTATATTAATATTCACAATGATAAAATAACAGTGATTATATAATTTCTTTTTCCTTTAAACCCCCCTAACAAATGCCACAAATGAATTCCTTCAATTTCTTTCAATGGAAGTCTAATTACTGAATTTTGTTCCTAAGAATAAAGGGAATCACCTATTCCTCGAAGTTATTTAATTAAATATTTTTCGTAATATGGAATTTTTGTAAAAATGGCATAAATATAAATGCCAGAAAATTAAATTGTACGCCTATAATGTTCCATAGACTTTTAAATACTTTATTTCTAATAGTAGTAGAGATTATTGAAAATTTGTTAATGTTGTTTATTTTATTTTATTAATATTTCTATAAATCCCTATATAATTAGATGGAGTTAAAGTACATATTCATGGTAAATCTGCTAAAAGAGGTAACATTCACCCGATAATTTATTTGGTAACTTTAAAATAACTTTTTATGGAGGACATTATGAAGGCTAAAAACCTCATCATGGACATGATTCACTAAGATGTTCATCAGATTTTTACCCTTTAATATTTTCAACAATATATACTATGTGCATTTCGGTGAGGGTGTATTCCTGATCAATAATAAAGAGAAATAGTTTTCTTCGTATACATTCACCATTAGGTAATTTAAAAAAAAAATATATATATTTAATTTTCACATTTACAATGGATATAACATTTGTTTTTTAATTATAAAACACAATAAGGAAAAATATATAATAATTGCTTTCTTGATAATTTAAAATTTAAGAAAATTTAAGACGAATATTCTGAATGGAATAAAATATGAATGCATCTAGTTAGGCTGCCCCCACTACCTAACCCCACATTCCAGAGTAGCATACATTCATTTACTAATAAGGTTTCAGTATATGTGTAACAAGGATATATTAAATAAAACTAATTGAGAAGAAAATTAATTTTATAACTACTTAATGTTTCTATGTTTGAAATTCTTTGCTTAATGGTTGTGTAATTTATTTATCCTTTTATTGTTATATGTACTTTATTTTACGAGCAAAAATTATAAACGGAATTGTGCTAATGTTGGTTGCTTATTCTGATTACACTTGAATTGTATAATCAATCAGTAATGGTGGCATTCAATCCGGCGATTGTGTCACGAGAGAAGAAGGCTCTCTCTCTACGCCATTTAAAATCCAGCGAGGTAGAAGGAGTGGCCCATGCAGCTGGCCTGCCTACGTCAGAGATATTGTGCGAGGGGAGAGAGAGGTAAGATTCGCCTGGCCGAGGCGGCGGCCCGAGCGAGATGTGGGCCGCGTCCTTGGGAGGGTGAACGAACCCGGGGCGCCTGATCTGGGTCGGGAGGCCTTCCCCCCACCACTGCCTCCCCTCTGATGCACCTCTCCCACTCCATCTTAAATATGATACACTAGGATTTCAACTAACTATTGTTCACTAATAAATTCTTGAACCGTGACATACTTTTTAAAGTAGACCTAAATTATAATTCAACATAAAAAAAAAAACTAACTTAAAGGAATATAATTTAAAAAAATATAAGAAGGATTTTGAAAATTTAGAAAATGCAGCTGATTTGTCAATTGTAATTGGCATCTTATGAGTAGGTGCATTTACATTATACATTGCCAACTTATTTAGGAAGACAATCAAGAGATGCAAATGGTCAGGATGAAGAGATTTTAAAGAAGTTCCATGTAAAAATATGAAATAAAAATATTTCAACTTCCCGCGCTCTTATCGAGTTTTTAAGGAATTGTGAGAAACAAAATAACAGTAGTATTTTAATTTAGAACACATTTTTTTTCAAAATACATTTTTCCATATATAACGTAAAATGAAGTATCCTTCAGGAAAAAAGTGAATATTTTAAAATTAAAAAAAAATGTATTTAGAAATAAATTTATTTATTGAGGATTTCTAACTAGAAAATTATACATCAGGAGTAAATTTCAATAGTAGTATGTTCTGATAAAAAATTCAACTCAATGACTTGTTAATTTTATTAAGAAAATACTTACTTTATAGTCTAAGATATTTTACTCCGAAAAATTTAATACACATTTAAATAAAGTTTTTATAGATAAATAAATACCAAAATTAAAGAGACTATTACACAATTTTCTCATAAATAGTTTTCTGAAGAGTAACAATAACAACGAGATATACGAATTAGATTACGAATGTTATATCATTAGAAATTAGATTTACGATTTTCAATAACAGAACATATTTATTCAAAATAATCAGGAAATTAATGAAAATGAAATATATATTTTATATTAAAGAATTACATTTCTT
>KZ808059.1:206345-250770 GCA_000696205.2 Oncopeltus fasciatus | reverse complement strand
CAGTAATATATTTTTTTTCTTTTCGGAATTATTAATAGACTATTTTATAAAACTTATCTAACTCCTAATATATATTTTATACATTTATATTAAAAGCAGTAATCTATAACTAATTTAAGTTAAAAAGAATAAAGACTAAATTAATGGTTTTATTGAAGTCTTTAGCTAAATTATTACAAGTCTAAATTTTTAAACAATGGGATTATCAAAATATAAAAAAAAAACAATAGTATATTGAAAATTTGATAAGAATACAATAACTAATAGTATATTTAATAAAATAAATAAAACAATGGAAACTTTAAATGAAAATAAAGAACTTTACTTCTCAAATTATTCTTAGATATATTAAAAGTGAGGAATTATAAGTGGTAAAGAATAACAAAAGGGGAAGTAATTTCCAACTTATTTCCAAAGACCGTATTCAAAAAGTTTAGAAAGTTTTGCTCAAAGTATAGTTTAAGCAAAACTTGCTTTATCTCAAAATCTTCTCTTAAGACAACCTTCTCTATAGAGAGGATTTTAGAGTAAGTTATTGACATTGAGACAAAGAAAAATCCTTCTGGAGGGAAGAAGTATTACTCCTAAATAAAGAAGAGTTCGGGGAGCTCAGAAACTCTACATAAAAGAGTTATACTTTATTTCCGGAGAGCAAATAGATAAAAGAAATGGCGGAGCATTAGAAGGATGGAGTAGAAGTAGATTGATTCAAGGATAGGGCTTTAGCCCTTCGGAGGTTATTTGGGGCGGAAGGGTTGGGGGGGAAGTGTCGACTAAGGGGGTTGTTCACCCCAGGATGACGTCAAGGAACGCCCTCTCTAGGGCGTTAGCCTCAGTGGCTGGGGAAAGCTAGAGCTCAACGAACGCCACCTAGGATAGGGTTGGGTAACGACTGAGATGATGGCTGGCGCTAGACAAGACAGGCTTGCAACTATACCGAACAGCAATTTTCATCAGAAGAAGCAGGGTCTTATATGAGAACGTAGTAACTCAACTCACTCTTACTGCTTAAAAAAAAAAAAAGGATTTTTTTTAAAGTCCCAGAGGTGAAACACATGTTATAGATGTCCTTATCACTCAATAAGAGATAGACTTTACAAGCTCGTCAGGAATTCTCTATATCATCACTAATAGATAAAAAAAAAATACACAATAAATATTGTACTAGTACTTTATTTACTATTATTCGGAAGATCTTCGTTCTCAAACAATTAGACAGCTAATTACTTCATATAGTAATTTTGATTTAATTAACTGATTTATAAATACATTTGTTTATCAGATAAAATCATATTAATGAATAAAAAATTGTATGAATTAGACTGGACACACAATAGTATTATGAAAATCTAAACATCTCATCTTTTTTCCACTGGTATTATGAAACTGTACATATAGAGACAAAACAAAATCTTTCGGAAGCCACAAAAATTAGAAATTAAGTTTTATATTAATATTTTAAAATTTAAATTTGTGCCATAAGAAAAATATAAGGCACAAAAATTAAAATGTAAACATAGACAAATAGTTGTTTTATTTAGATAATTGAAAGAGGGCAATGCATTTTTTCATATGAAACATTATAATAAAAACATGGAAAGTTCTCCTTACATCATTAATAAATTGTTATTGAACTTACGTAAAATTTGTATAACTGTTACAATAAATCATGATGATTGATCAACAGTCGAAAACATTTCTTTTTCTTATTCATCATCTTAGTTATTAAAATTTAGTAACATACTATTATAATGAAAATCAAGAATTCGAAAGTATAACATCAAAAAGTGAGTAAAAAAAAATGTAGATATTCTCTAGGAATATTTTTATACATAAAATTATGTAATTTTGACTGTAGTAGGCGAACGTCTATAAAAAAAAAAAAGTTATATAACTTACTTCCTTCTGTGTCAGTCGCTCACACGTAAAAACAAAGAAGCTCCTACGAAATTATTATAGAATTATATAGTTTTCATGATTACTATACTTGTCTGCTAATCCTCTTCTTTTCTTTTTTTTTTTTTTTTCCTTCCGGTAACATACAAACTTAAGAGCATCATTTACCATGTGATTTATTAAGATAATAACATTAAACTATCAAGACATTAGAAATATTATTTCATCATTTTAAAATAAATAATGACAACAATAAAATGTCTTAAAAATATATATATATAAAATGGCAACTTAAAGGAAATTAAAAAGTTCTCAACATACTTTTTAAATTATTTTAAAATGTTTAACTATTACTTCATTTGATACCTGATAAATAAATAAATTATTTACAATTAAATAATGTTTTTGGGGGGNTTGTTTTTAATTTTTAATTAAAGAAATCTTTGTTATTCTATCTAATATTAACTATAATAGGAATTTTCAATTAATTAGTTAAATTTAAACTAATTTAATGGTACAATTAATTATTGTTACGGTGTTTAAATGTGTTTCATATACCCTTTTACATAGCATTAATATCCCGATTGCACAACTTCAATTTAAAACAGATTTTGAACGCGCAGTGCCAGATGACAGTTACGAACAGATCACCATGGCACCTCAAATTTATAAATTCAACTAAATGACGAACCCTGCTCATTACTCATTCACCTTGTAATCTTAATTTTCAACAACCAATAATAGGCATCGTTGTAATCTTTTTTTAATAAGTTCATATATTTATACCATTTCAATAAGCATGTTTATTTTTTTATTTTTAAGAAAAAGTTTTTATTTTTATAATGTCTATAGTTATTTTTAATATTTGATTACCTGTGTATAGGAAAAATTCAATAAATTTATGATAACCATTATTTTTGCTTGTTTATTAGGCAAATTAAAATATATTTTAAATAAAAAGTAATTTCAAAGCCAAGAGTTGAATGTACTAAATGACGTCAAGGCTCAATCATACACTACCGCTAGAAGGAAGAGCATTGTAATAATGCAAATGACTTCTATGCAAATAAACATTTTCTTTTCTCAGTTGTTTCATACCATGGGACGGGCAGCGTTACATTAACAGCACGAGTATCATCCCTAAACCATTTCCAGATCAATGATTACTTCCTGATGCAAATCTAATAGCTTGGCAATTAATTTAGGATATGAAAAAATAATCAGAGGTCGGAAAATAACAATTAGGATTTAAATGAAGACAGAGGTCGATGAACGATCGGTCAATTGGTGACTTTTTATTAAGGAAAGGATGGTCTAAAAGAAAGAAAAAAAAAACATTACGACTCAAGTGTAATCGAAAAAAATTAGGTTAATATTTTTTTCATTTTATTTTTTTTTAATCATTAAAGTCATAGTTATCCGTTTCTGACAAGCTTATCAAATTATTAAGATAATAAAAATAATCACTCATTCAAGATATATTTTTCAAATGTCACAATAATAAACATACAATAAATCTATGATGATTAACTATTCTGGTTAATAGATTAAAATGGGAGTATTTCTCTTTTAATTTCTGTAGCTAACAAAATACAGAATACATTAATAATGTATTATTTTTATATAAATAATGTCACTTAATATATGAAAAAATACTAGAACAAAGTTCTATGATGAATTTTGTTTGAATAATCAATACCAGAAAAATTATCATTTTATTTAAGACTTCATACATATCATTTAAACCTTTTTTTTTTTCCTTATAATTCGCTCAATATCTATCTTTAATAATGGTGGTGTTCAAAGTTGGAGTTATTTTCACCGGTTCCTCACATATTATTATATTTTATACAACTTTTTAATCATATGCATGAACACAGTTTTATAAACACTTATAAACACTAAGAAAAATGATTTATTTAGTAAATCGTTTAAGACAAGATGTATTTTGGATGAGTTTAAATCACTAACTTCTAATTGAACATACATAGATTATATCTAGATAGAAAATAATAATGGATTTAGACTAAATTTTGAAAATCTTTTTTTTTTAAACATTAGTTGTATAAGTATTTTAAGTGTTTAAATAGCCGAGTATACGACAAGCGGGGAAGAAGAATTTATCAAAGGCATCTTACACTGACTAGTGTGACCTTATGGTTATAATAATATCAAACTCTTAAATCATAATTTACACTTAAAATTTGTCTTGAATTTTAAATGAAATTAAATAAATTTAAGCATGGAAGACTAATTTTGATTTTTATTAGGAATGAAATAACCCATTTAACCCTACACACAGGGCGTTCCGTTGTGGGAGGAAGAAGCATGAATTTATATTGTATTTAAAAAACAAATTTCTAGGTTAGTTTTGTGCATACACAAAAACTTTTTTTTAAATCATAGAAACAAACCGAAAAAAAAACTTTAAGGATAAAGAATAGAAATTAAATAGGAGAGATGAATTATTTACATTTATTATATAATAGGCACATTCAGACAGCTGCTGAGATATACTTTTTAAGTTTAGAAACATAGAAAACAGGATTAGAAATAACTAAAAATTATTTGGAATTCGTCTGCTTCTATTGAAGCAATCAATTTAAAATAAAGTTCTGACTGGTCCAAGTATAAAATTAGCAAAAAGAGTAGAATTGAACAAACTTAAAATGTAGTATTACATTAAATAACCTCATTTAAGAGCACTAGTTATAAAAATTTAACAGAGCCGGTACAATAAAATTAACTTGTGCGCTATATGCAACACCTAATTACAAGATATTTTTGGAAAGGGAAGAATATGTGGATTTGTAAGAGTTGATGACTAACTTTAACTATTGGACTGGTTTGCACAACTATCCTATTAAAGAAAACCGTCTTGATCAAATTCATAAGGTGACTTACTTTTTAAAAAAAATTAGAGCACTTCTCAAAATAGATATCTGCTAAGTTACATGTAAATGGAGATTGAAGATATGTTCAGGAATGCTGCCTCAGGCACGGATTTCAGTGTGCCTGCATAAATTTAGCTCTTGAGAGGCCGGTTTAGCAGTTGGCGGGAGTGAATGGCCCGCCCTTGACACGCCGAGGCAAGGTCAGTTCGATAGGGAGCTTCAGGCCGTGGCCGCTAGAGCGCACTACTTCACGAGGAGAGAGGCTTCTGGTTCACAGTTCTCCCGTCGGTGAGCGCCACCGGACAGTGATGGAGCTTCCTTCTAGTAGTTCTGGAGAATTCCGACCGCTGCGCCACTTACTGCCTCAGCTAAATGTTAGTTCCCTTTTCTGCCAACAGGTAGCGTTCATGATATCAACCCCTTCACTAACAGAAGGAAATATTTCTACGTTATTTTAAAAAGTTATATTCGTTTTTAAACCCCAAAATGAATGCAATAAAATATAAAAAAGATTATAGTAGTATGTGTTTAAAAAAAATTATACGTAAACTACTGTTTACTAATAATCCTATTAAGTCGATGTAAGATAGTAATCTTTAATTCATGACAAATGGTCATTATTTTATTATCACCTCATTAAATAGTTTTCAAGAAGATATCTCGCAATCTCAAAATGAAATATTATACTAAATAGATTAAAGTAAATTTAGACTACATACTTAGAATGCCTGTTCTTAAAAACCAACAGTATGTTAACACCACATTCAACTTTTAACCTGATAAAACAATATTAATTGTTCACATGATATTTGTTGACTATTTATATCATAGCGGAGAAAATGATCAGATTTCAGTCAGTCATCCCTTGACTATTGCCTATTCCTTTTAGCCCAATTGTTTTCTATTTTATATTTATGAATAGTTAAAATTGAATTAAAAAATTCAATTTAATTATCAAATTAAAAAACTTTTCAGAACAAAAACATTTAAAATTGCTAAAGTGACCCCTTTATTATCAAGTCTTGTTCTTCTTTTCTAGACTGTTAATATCTCCTGAACTCACTTTGACCCATGCCCTAGAAAAAATGTAGCTTAGAAATTATACAAAGTCAAGAAAATAGGGAATATATTTTTTTGTTTAGCATTTAATTTGTCATTCCCTAATATTGAAACTAAATTTTTGTCTCTATTTCACATCACACTTTATAAGAAATTTGGAATAAATAATTTCCAAGTGCTTATACAAATGACAAGATGATAGACTGAGAAATTTTCTTCAATTATTATTTTCAGACAATTATTTTATACGTCCTACTATCAATTTAATTTATTTCAAGACATTTACAAATTTTGATATTTTACTGATGAAGACATGAACAAGTCGAGAAACGATATTAGATTTAAATTAAATATTTGTTTTCCGACAACATACATATTATTTATTGGATAAAGAATTTAATTTAAAATCACTTAATAATAATCCATAATACTAGGATTTATACAATTGAAAAGAAAGGATTTCTCGTTCAAATTTTCATTCTTGTTTCCAATGAGAGAAAAAACATACTTGAAAAATAATAGTAATTTTTAATGACATATTTCAGTAGGATGTTTGCTCGGCTCAAGCAATTTTTTTTACTGATCTTAGGGATTTAAAAAAAACTTTTTTTGAAAAACCTTTTCAGTTTTTTCTTAAAGAATTCATTGATATATGTAAGAAATGTGTAGTAGTATTTCACTTAATTCAGTTATGTATTTATTAAAATAAATGCTAACATACATACGAGTAATGTATCTCAAGTGGGTTGGAAACTGTCACAAACTGCTTGTAAATATGGAAAGTTCAGTGTTGCCCGTGATAATTAACATGAAACTTGAGTGTATTGTTGAATGTAAGTAGATTAGATGAAGTATTATAACTTGACAAAACATCCATCGCTGAACTCAGCTGTATCTCACTGAACACCAGGGTGGCAGCAAATAATGTAATCCCATGTGTGCCCGACTCAAGTTTAACACCCTCTGGGGATGTTTCTTTCACTCTAATTAGGTCGAACTCACACGTCACTTTAGACATTTCAAGTGCACTAGAGAAACTTGTGAAATTCTCCTTTATTAACCCCTGTTCCACCACGGCTTTTGGGGGAAATTCAAGAACTACCAGAAAACAAGTCGCGATGCTATTTATAATGATTTTATATTATAATTATATTCATAATTTTATAATGGGAGCTTTGATAATCCTCAATTCTTCAGAACGCGCTGAGAATTTACTCAGTAAATTAAATTTACCCATTGATCACAAATTCGGGCTAAAGCTCCCTACAAGACATAATGGACCATTAATTTACGAAACGATTTACTTATGTTACTTAACTTATTATAGTAAATAAGCCTTTATCTATACAAGAAATTTTACTTAAGTACTTCATTTTTACAGAATTTAATTCTATCTTAGGAATGATTTTTAAAACATTTTTTTTAAATGCAAAAGAATAAGGTATTTTTTTTTTCAATTGCCAGTGCAAGTTGTTTATCAAGACACAGAGAAATTAATTAAATCCTAAATTTTGTGAAAACCTTAGAGTGCAGAACTAATTTTAATAGTTTAACTTAAACTTCTTACATTAATTAAATAATACAAGACAACTACTGAGGAAATTCTGAAACAAGAAAGAATTTCCAACTAAACTGATTGTAAAAAATAAAACAAAATACGCTTGAGAGTTTGATATTAGATGCGTAAAAAAAAAAAAAAAGTGGTAGGCTCTAATTTTAAACCTTCTAAATTTTCTGAACAGTGGTCTGATCTTCACGAGGGCACTAACTCGAAGGTAACTGCCAACGAATTTCCTTCCAAGTAATCCATATAAAAATATTTAAGTTAAGTTATATGACAACAACGATAGAAGTTAGTAGGGCGTGGGGAATTTAAGAAATCCCTAAACCAATAGCTGCAGACACTTAAGGAACATAAGAGCAGTACAAGTGGAGGTTTAGGATTAGGATCAGGTTATAGGGCGATGAACATCATGGTTATTACGCCCTGACTGTTTGGGGTTCATTTAGGTTTAAATCCATTCTTTTAAATGTTTTCCGTTTTTTAGTGCTTGTTTACATTACGTTATATAGTACTTGGTGAGCAATAAGTTATTCGTACACACACCTACACACAGACATACACAAATATAGATACAAATCCATTTTAAAAGCAGAAATATAAAAAGTAAATTAACAATTAAAATTGAAACAATGGATGAACAATTTTAATATAGCAACAATATAATACAATTAGATTTATATTCTGAATTAGAAAGGCATTGTGGATTTTTTTTTTGGGGGGGGGGGGGGGGGAGAAAAATTTTTTTCATATAAGCCTGTTTCTCTTAAAATGCACATAAGTTTGGCTACATTGGATTCATGGTTTACCAGGGATGCCGACAGTTGTCTTGGGAGGTTTTAACATGTAAATAGATTAGTGTAATATGGGCATTCCTCGATGAAATGTTGAACGCTCATTTGAGAGACACATTTAGGGCATATTGGCGGCTGATCTTTAGTGGGGGATTCTAAGATGATTTTAGTTGGGGTTCGGTCAAGGTAGATCCAAAAAACACAAATTTAAAAAAAATGTATTTTTTAATAAAGGATTATCTGCCAACGTTTCGGCTTACATTGTAAGACATCTTCAGGGCTGTCTATCATGAAAATGAGAGAGGACGTCCTGTCCCTAAGTTCACATTTCCATGACTGAGTGGGAATTT
The DNA here is from genome assembly GCA_000696205.2 of Oncopeltus fasciatus. Taxonomy (NCBI): domain Eukaryota; kingdom Metazoa; phylum Arthropoda; class Insecta; order Hemiptera; family Lygaeidae; genus Oncopeltus; species Oncopeltus fasciatus. The sequence continues at coordinate 242,216 of KZ808059.1, read as the reverse complement.
AGTGGGGGATGTATCGCTCTACAAGGGAATGGATGCCAAACACACGGGGGGGAGTCAGGGTCCTTGGTGGAAATTCTGAAAGTTGTTACGCTCGGAGGAGCCGTGATGCGGCGGGGTCGAAGAAGGTTTTTCACCACCAGTCCTGGAGAGCGTTCTCTTTTGTAAGTGGAGGTGGGGGGGGGGGGAGAGGAGAGAGGAATGAACCGAGAGGGGTCCTGGTCTAGGCAGTGTTGCCAATCTTCCCAGATAACAACTGGGAGCTTTCCTGCGCTTGCTGTCTTCGACCGGAGCCGAGACTCTCAGGAAAATAAGTGATCTTGAAAAGTGGGGAGAGAGGAACATCACATTTACCTATATTGCATTCAAGATGGACATGAGTAAGTGTTCGCATGCCCTCATAGCCCAATAATAAAAGGGCAGTGGGGGAAAACAAAAAAGTAAATAAGCTAAAGTTGGCACTAGACTGAGCGGAGAAAAATCAATAGAAAATTATTGAGATCTCTAACCTCATCACATTCTTAAATATCATCAAATGCAATTTTCGTACAATATTTTCATAAACTAAAAATAATTAAATATATTAATTTTTCAATTGCCTCACTGTAAAATCTAAGACAGAGTTACTGTAAACCCTAATGAACTATTCAACCAGCTTACGGAAAGAAGCAAAGGGGGATATTAGGTAGGTCGCACTAATGAATTACATTCGTAAATAACTTCTTCAACGTGCATTAGTATCTTAAATTATTAGATCAGAATGAATATTTCCTAATAATATAAAAATCTTAATATAGATTACATAGAGTATTGTCATTAAATACTGGAGCTTTAAAATATACCTCAACTTCTATAACCTCTCAGCGCTCTATTGAATCGTTCTTTAGGTATGTTGCGTGAAGCTAAGAAATGATCAGTATTATAGTAAATCCACTTGGTATTTTCAAAGCATACGTTAATCGAAAAATTATTTTTTAATTCATTTAGGAAACTACAAAATGAAGAGATGACCGGGTGGTCATGTTTTAACAGTCAAAAGCACAATGATGATCAAAATTTCTCATTAAAGCTGTTCAGATCGGTTCTAGAACCCTTAGGAAAGATATTATTATTTGAAAGACATTCTTTTTATTGTTGTTCATTAAAAGCAAATAAAATAAGTATATTATTATTATTATATTACATGTCAAAGGAAAGGAACTGGCAGATGGTGGAATTAGGGAATTTTTCTATAACCTATATTATGTAGCCCAACAAGAAATTTATGACGGTCACAAATGAACCTAAGTTCTATAGACTCAGAATATACCAGGCTATGAAGGGAATTTTATTGATCTTTATCTAAATAACCAATTAAACATAATACTTTATGAAAACTACATTTAAATATTTTTAGTTAATAATAAAAAAACCAAGGTGTCCCAGGAAGGAGAAATAGAGGCGCACCAAGGTGTGACATTGAACCCGGCGAAGGAGAGGGCGCATGCGCGGATATTCAGGGTCAAGGACCCAATCCCCACCACCGCCTTCCGCTCCCCGTCGGAGTCCGCCCCACCCCCGGCAGGGAGGAGGTTCTGACGCTGTGCTTCACTGCAACGGGTTATTTAGAACGTAAGCCTCTTACTTACAACCTCTTTGGAAGGAGATGGTATTCCAAGCCGTCCAGAATTCAGCAGAGTCGCATTACACATGCGATGTCTACCAAGACTATTCATCATGGGTCTTTAAAAAATGTCTCGTCATATTTTACAGATATATTTATAATGTGATTCTTTAAAAAAGCCCAATAATGTATTAGATAACAGTTAAAGAGTATCACGCCATAAGAACCATTCAAAGAGAATCATGTGGAATATTGGAAGCCAGATTATTGACTTAGTCAAAGACATCAGCAGCTAACATTTTGCAGGGACATGACAAAATTCACTATACGCTTGGTTCTCATAGTATGTTATTGTAGGCGATAAGTTACTACTAAATGAAATATTGGCGATAAATTTTAGAGTTTTTAATAAGTACCTTCTTCGAAAGGTTCACTGTGTATCACAGTATGATAAATAAAAATATGTATTGGAAGCAATGTATTTTTTTTAATTTAAAAATAATTTACCTACTTCTAATTTATTTCCATTTTTATTTAAAGTTTACATTGAGTATTATATTTCTTGGATTATAAAATTGATTCTGTAAATTCTCTTGATTAAATACCTACAATACCCTGAGTCACCCATCACAAGATGTCTCGGTCCAGTGACGCTGCCTTCCAGTATACCATCTTAGGGCTGGGCGTCCTTTCTTTCGTGTCCCGGTGATATTTTTCCAGTTGGAAAGCCCTTTTTGTAGGACCATTCTTTCGCAAGATGCCCAGCCCATCGCAGCTTTCTGAGACGCACATGTAAATGTACAAATGGGTGTTTTGGGTTCTTGTTATTTGGGTGTAGAGCTCTTGATTTGGTATGTGTATATATATATATATATAGCTGGTACTTCAATCTTTTCAAAATATAATTNTATATATATATATGGATGCGAGAGAGTGCTATATATCACAGCAGAAGTAAGAACTCCCTCCATGAATTCCGTTAATGGTTTGATTTTTGAGGGCCTATTTCCAGAATAAATATATTGTATAATAACCAAAAAGTAATTAATCATTAGAGAAAGAGATTTTACTCTCTTAGGGGAAATATATCTTCTCATGCAGTAAATTTCAAACCTAAAAATAAAATTATACTTCTCACAATCAGTAATCTATCAAATGACTTTGAATGAATAGAATACAGAAAATCTATAAAAAAACAACACTATTACATTATAAATCAATATTAATATTAATATAAATATTCATATAATAGTAAAATATAAGTTATAATATGAAAATACATACATTAATATGAATTAATCAATCAATTCTAATTATTCCCAGTACGTAGACAGTGCCCAGAAATGCGTCAAACAGATCTAACCAAGGTTATCTTGAGAAAGAGAAAAAAAGAGAGAGAGAGAGAGAAAGTGAGAGAGAGAAAGAGAACGAGAGAGACAGTGAGTGAGAGGAGAGAGTGAGAGAGAGAGAGAGAGTGAGAGAGAGAGAGAAAGAGAACGAGAGAGGTAGTACGAGAGTGAGAGAGAGAGAAAATGAGAGTTGAAAGAGAATGCTTTTATTGTAGTTTTTGAGTCGAAATCTCTTTATCTTGCCGCAGTGTCCTACTTCACCCCGTTTGAGTTTATAAGTACATAAAGACTCAATAGATAAAGAGAGACATTCCATCATTAAATATTTAATGTTATCATATTATTAACGATCGTGTACTTAACGAAATTATGATGAGAGATAACTATAATGTGAATATAACTGAACATATATTAATTTTTCAGAGTATATCTCCCTCCCCCATGCTAGGCCAACATACCTTGCAAATAAATATGGAAATCAGAAAGTACCAAGTTGGTATACATTTTTACAAAAATGTTTCTCATAATATCTCACAACTAGTTGAAACATACTGTTTAAGTCAAACATATCAGATTTCTTAATAAAGAAAGGAGCTCTTTTGGATTCAAAAGAAGAGAAAAACTTTTAAAAATTGGGAACCAAATAAGAAGGACTCAAGAATCTTAACTCACCATTAAAAGACAAACATTTTTGATTATATGTAATGTCAAGACAATCTTTTAGTCATTATTTGTTCAATGGTAGTTGTCAAATCTATTTAAACATATGAGTGCGAGTAAATGAAATATAATGTCCTCTTTAGGAGCTAGAAGTAAAAGCTATTGAAAAATATTACATGTTTAGAAAGTTTTAGGAGTCCGGCGATTCAAGTATTTATAAAATCTCAGATAATGCACATTTTGAGTGCTTTTCCTTAAAAGCAAAAAAAAAAAAAAAAGTGTTAAACATCCCCAAAGGCATTTTGATCCCAATTGCGGCCATCTGAAGAGGGAAAAGTAAGGGATAGGCGGGGAATCGTGAGGCGAGGAAGGATCGGACAGTGCCGTGTTGAGTAAGGCTGACTGCAGCAGACGGGCGGGCGGGGTTGCATCGCGGTGCAGTGCGTGCGTATTGATTGCGTGAGAGAAGAGTGCATGTCGCCGCGTGGTGCGTTGTCTTGGCAACACCCTTCTCTCGTCGCTAGGCGTAGCCAGACAGGCAGGCGGGGGGTTAGGTCTTCTCCCTCTTAGGATCGACCACACCCTTTTACACTTTCACTTTCATCCACAACTCTATTTCCCGAGGCTGGATGCATAATCCAGGAGGAATGTCAACCGTATGCCATTGGTGGAAAATCCATAAGAAAACAAGATGATGCGATCAACAAGGCGACACTGACATGTGAACCACCTACATACTGTACCAACCTACTCATGTCTCACTAATCCAAGAAACGAAAATAATCCTTTTTATAATTTTATATATATATANTTTAATGTATAAAATTTTGTTTGTAAGCCTAAAGCGTAACTCAACTTCAAAAATAAATATATCAGCATTCATAAGCAAATATTATTTTCAATAAAGAATTATTAATTGATTTTATGAGATCACAGAGTTAAATACTATTATTGTATAAATTAATAAAAAACTGTTACAATAAAGTATTAAATAAAACGTTAAATTGCTTAGAAATAATTAACTGCAAATCTGGGAATCATTCTATGAATAGGGAGTGTTAAGCATACGCCTTGAACAGACGTGATACTAAACACGGAACACTCCGGTGTTGTGCGTACGTTCAAAGCCCTTTCCCTTTTAGTTATCGATCTGCAACCGTTTTGCTACACAACCACCTCACACATGCTTTGTATTCTAGTATTCTACGTAGTATGCAGTGGACTATTGTTAAACGATATTAATTCACGTATGAAATGTTTTATAATATTATTAAACATCTGCTACAACTCACAATGATGCATGCTCTATTATTATTCATCAAACGACTTTTAAAATATTTTATGTGTTTTATTATTGCTAAGTAATCATTGTTCGTGAGTCCAATAAAAGATTAGAGGCAACACCTAGTGTCTTTTTATCTCCAGAAGATTGATTTGGTTGCGAGTTTTCGTAAGATTTATCAAAGGAGAGAGGTAATGATTGATATTTCTATACTCCGTGAATCTTTCCAAAATAAAAGTTCTTGGTTCATTATTTTTGTACCGCAAAAATGTTTGTGGTCCTCTAGGTGCAAGAAGGAACATTAAGTCACATAGTTATTAGCAAGCAAAATGGTTTTCTTTCTACAATATATGAATACATATAATTATTTTTATATCTGTAGTATATTTCTGTGAATACACTATATATTTGTAAGCTTATGGATAACATGTATTCTTATATCTTACTTAACATCTGCAAAAGAAAAACTAAAAAGAAGTGAACATTCAGTTCTTCAATATTAACCGGCTACAAAGAAATATGCAATGCAATATGAAAAAAAGTAATTAAATCAATTAAAAAATAACGTAAGTATTGTAACATTAAACGGAATAGTACAGTTGATTTACACATAAGGAAAAACATAAAATTTTATACGGTCTATTTAAGAAATATTTAATCAAAATGTAATCTCAAATAAACAGAATTTATATAAATAACTAGCTCAAATGTAAAACATTAATTGTTCTAATTTTCATTAAGTTTTTTTTATTGTGACCAAACATAATTTATTTTAAAGTTTTGTTAAGAAGATTCAATATACCAAGTAAATTTTCACGTTCCAATATGCCCCGTTCATCGATACTACTATAAGTAGATACAAAGATACTTCTTTAAGGTGTATATTATTAACGATTTAATAACTCAGAGGCAAAATAAATAAATATATTTTTTAAAATATTATACTTCTCATTGAAAAAAAGACTACTATATTAAAATCCATCTTACTATATGTATATAATAGAAAATTTATAAATAGGAGTCTGTATAAATTGTTAATGATTTTACACAAATCTCAGTAATTTAAAAAAAAAAAACAGATAGCAGATATAGGATTGTTGGGGCACTGGAGTTTAATGCACCTTGCATGGGTGCATGGGGGGAGGGGATTGTTGCAGACTCGTGCATGGGTGAATCGGCATGCCGACGAATGAGTGCTTTTACAGTATGCAGGCTTTTAACAGGACAGGGGGTGGTTAAAGGGTGGAGGATATGCCCGGTCGCCGCTTTGAAGTGATATACACCAAGTATTAAATTACCCTGTAGGCACACAAAGACTTTTAGTTTATTGCGAGGGATATATATATATATATATATATATATATATATATATATATATATATATCNTATATATAGCTGAATTATATATCTGCTAATATTTATTGGTTCTCTTTTATGTCAAACTCAATATGACGTACATCAAATGAGGATTCAATATATACAATTGACTGGGGGAATAATAAACGAAATCGCTTCATTCTCAAAAACACCATGTGCTTTCATAAATGGATAAGTTGGACAAAAATAAATCTTGTAGTTATGAAATTTTTAGATAATGAGATTTAATTATAATACTTTCATGAGCATATCTTCGAGTGGAAAAGGGAAGCTATGTATAAATAGTGAGGCAACAGTAAGAAAAAAAAAAGATAAACATTTGGGAAACATGCCTATGACTCCAAGTAGTTAGAACGTGTATTCCATTAAATGTCTAAATTTAATATTATCTTTCTGTATTGCAGAATACCCTTCCGATATTGTGAAAAATCCCATTTTTCTTTCCAAAATATGAAAATATATATTTTTACAATTTTTGTTCATCAGACCTCAGATGACCCTTATCAGAAGAGATATGTTACCTCCACGGACTTAAGACCAACACTCACATTAATTAATTAACATATGAATAAGTAGAGTTTAATAAGAACCATATGGGCTTTATAATTTATTAGTTTATAAATCGATTTATTTCTCGAGCTTGGTTCTCTCAAATTAATTAATTATTAGAAATAATTTTTTTGACAATCTTCGAAACTCCTGTGGTCTCACGAGCAAACTGATAAGTCACTCAACTTTTATCATACGGGGAACATAGTATATACAACATGAGGCATAAATTATTCTAAAAGGAAAATTGAAACATACTCCAACAAGTTACTAAGCTATATATTCATTGGACAGGGTGAAGTTAATGATTTCGGACAAATCCGTCGAAGAATAATTGGTTGGCGAAGGACAAAAATAGGAAATTTCTCGAAAACAGACAGACAGGAAAGGTCGCCAAGATCTTAGGCAACCAGGTTGACGAAAGAGAAGTAAACTGCTGTAAAGTGTAATGACTTTCAATGATTCAGTGCTTATTGCGTATAAGGAAGCAAGAGGAAGAAAAATTAGAAGCTCATGTTGGTGGAAAATATAAAACAGAAGTTATTTTAAAAAATTTTCTTCTAATGTTCCAGATCATTGATCATATTATTGCGCAAAGAAGAATATATTTATTCTGATTTTTTGTATTTAAAGTAATATAATTTTTATTAATGTTTGGTTGATTATTACCTAACTAATATATACTTTTTTATAAACATTTAAAGTATAAAATAAAAAGAAAACCAAACAAAAAAAATTAATCCACCAAAAGGTCGACACGCCATAAAAAACATATATTAATCCAATAAGACCGCCTGAAAAGCTCTACAAGCCAATTCCAATTTATTTTCCAAGGCCAATTAATAATCAATAATAATAATCAAGGCCAACTAATAATCATCAGTAACTCATGACACTGTTTTTTTAAGTGAGCTGATTAGGTCATAAAATATAAGCAATCTGTATTAGTGATCATTAAAATTCATTGGGCTTTCATGAAGAAATTTAACATTCTTAACGGTTAGCTTTAATATTATTTATTTGCTTATTATTTAGATAATTAAATTAAATGCCTAGTTAAAAATATATTGGAAATTTATGACTTTATTCACATCAAAACTAATTTTAAAAAATCAGATTAAAATAAATCTTTAACAGCCAATCACACAAGGTCTACTATAATAATCAAGTACATCACATAGTATTAATATATACAACAGAATAAATTTTTTTTTTCTTTTTAGACGGCGCACGTAAAATTGTATTTCCTATAAGATTATTAAAAAAGAAAAAAGCATTCAATCAATTCATTAACATTCAGATCTTTATGATTTGAGGAAAAAAATCCTTTTTGTTACATGGGACGTATAATGGCGTCGGAAAAGAAGGCATAAGCAATTGTCATGAATAAATAAAAACAAGCACATAGAATTAGCAACACATTAGCACATAGAAAAGTGTTAAATTTGACTTGAAACACATTTGATTTTCCTTTTCTCCAAAGGGGAATTTGACAGGTCACTTCTTAAGGCATAAATAAGTGCGACTCAGCCACAGTGTAGTCCTTTCACCTAAGGCCGGGTAAAATTCTGATAGGTGCTTTTGAATAATGTATTTGACACTCCCCCTGATTCGAGGAGCCACTTCTCGTCTCGGGAAATATCACACAATACAGACAACGAAAACATAATCCCGGCGTCGCATGCTGAGAAACACCTCTACCTAGATAGATCATGTACTGTAGAAAATAAAATATAGAACAATAACATAATATAACTTAAAATATGAAATATTTTAAACAACCTTTTCATCTGCAATAATATACGAAGCATTGCATCCAAAAATATAACTAAAAAGAGAATTTGTTTAATGTTTATTATTGGTTAAGACTACAAGTTTCAAGAGAAACCTTTATTTTCTTTGCAATTGAACATAAAAAAATATTGAAGAAAAGACTTTTTCTACTAATCCTAAGATGATTTTAGTTGGGGTTCGGTCGAGGTAGATCCAAAAAAACACAAATTAAAAAAATGTATTTTTTTAATAAAGGATTATCTGCCAACGTTTCGGCTTACATTGTAAGCCATCTTCAGGACTATCATGAAGATGAGAGAGGACGTCCTGTCCCTAAGTTCACATTTCCATGACTTTCTTTAATTTGTGTTGTTTTTTTTTTTGGATCTACCTCGACCGAACCCTAACTAAAATCATCTTAGAATAATATCTACGGTGAACAAACTCTCCTTTTGAAGACTTTTTCTACTTTACTAAATGCCTGTAGTTGAGAATTGCTTTAAATTTAAATTTCAATTTCAATGAATAAATATAGAATATTTATTTACTTTTTAATTAAGTTTTTTTTATGTATTATTATTTAAAAAAAAATAAAGAAACAGGATTCACAAGAAAATAGCGTTAAGAGGGAAATCTCTAGGGAAAATTGCAGCAGAGTTGAGAAAGCGTAGAAAAATCTAAGAGGGAAAGTAAGTTTTCACTGCTTGGTGAGTTAATCCAGGAATACTTTTATTGCAGGAAATGTTTGACGTAACTCACTTCAGATTGGCCTCATGTCATTAATAGATAATGACTAATGATTAATGATTAATCTAAGATGATTTTAGTTGGGGTTCGGTCGAGGTAGATCCAAAATACACAAATAAAAAATGTATTTTTTTAATAAAGGATTATCTGCCAACGTTTCGGCTTACATTGTAAGCCATCTTCAGGGCTATCATGAAGATGAGAGAGGACGTCCTGTCCCTAAGTTCACATTTCCATTCACAGTCATGGAAATGTGAACCTATGGACAGGACGTCCTCTCTCATCTTCATGATAGCCCTGAACATGGCTTACAATGTAAGCCGAAACGTTGGCAGATAATCCTTTATTAAAAAAATACATTTTTTATTTGTGTTTTTTGGATCTACCTCGACCGAACCCCAACTAAAATCATCTTAGAATAATATCTACGGCCAACAAACTCTCATTTATTAATGATTAATGATTAATTTGACAATATTTGAGATCCCATATATTTCATAACTTTAAAAGTAAACTAATTTAATCAACGAACTTCCACAATTTGTAAGTGCCTTTATGGAAAACAGTCAATTTTAGTATTAGATGATTTTAGTTGGTGTTCGGTCAAGGTAGATCCAAGAAAAATACAAAATAAAAAAAAAAGTGTATTTTTAATAAAGGATTATCTGCCAACGTTTCGGCTTACATTGTAAGCCATCTTCCGGGCTATCTATTATAAAGATGAGAGAGGACGTCCTGTCCATAGGTTCACATTTCCATGAGACTCAATTTTGGATCTACCTTGACCGAACCCCAACTAAAATCATCTAATAATAATATCTACGGTCAATAAAAATCTCCTTTTTTAGTCAATTTTAGTTTGTAAAGTAACGTACAAATTTTAAGTAATATCTCCAAGACTTGAAGTACGAACATTTCAAAAATAAGAATCTAAAGTCATTAATCAACTTCCTTTTGAAAACAATATCATGATTTCGTTGCTAACAATAATTAATAGCTTATTTTACGCTCATATCACATTCCGGCTTATTATATATAATCCATAATTTTTTTAAGTTCATTTCTATATTAATAAAAAATTGGAACTATGCAATGCTCTATGTGTCGGACTTCCTCCTCTACTGCACAGTTCTCTATTGTTAAAGAAATCCCAAAGTTATATATTTATTTTTTACTTTTAATTTTACTATATTTTTCATTGAAATATGCAAGGAAACTAAATATAAATCTGCGATAGATTTCCGTGTCTATATAAATCAATAAATCCATGAAAACGAACGGGCAGCCTTATAGAATAAGTAAGGATTATTTTCTAATCGCCCGGCGGCTACGAACTACACATAGAACACCTGTACAAGTCTGTCGTGTCAGGGAATCAGATAAAACGCCGAGGGCCCCAGAAAGATTACCCGTATAGTGTCGATTACGCTCCACTCTAAGAATAGACGGGGACGATTTCGTGATTGGAAGGGACCTGCGAAAATAGACAGAGCTCAAAGACGGCTGGGAGAGGTCTACCTGACTTGTAACAAACATGGCTGGATCCAGGTGTGTCTACTCGGAAGTCAAATAAGAGTCAGGAAAACAAAGCAGGCTTCATATTTAACTGGGTGTTCAGCAATGTGCTTCTTTCTGATTAAAAAATGTAAGCGAATGAGCATAAGTGACAATATATCAATTAAGCATTATATTTTAAGCAATAATTTTCGAATACATTTTCTAAATACTGTCTCCAGGAATTACTGTATGGCTTTTTAAATACGGACATCAAAAGAAATTGAAAATTCATGTGGAGCAGGACTGAAGTTTAAAATAAAATAATAAAAACGTTATTAACTCCCTCGCAAACACGAAGAAATTTTAAATATATTCAAATTTGCCAGATAGAAGCTTTGGGGCAATGCCCATCACCATATAGATAGCTATAAAGATATAGATATTTCTCCTCTGGATAAATTCGAAATCCACAGTTTCGGTTTTATTGAAATATAAGTATTTATGTGAATTTTAACAATGTATGTACTGGGAAAATTATAGCAATGAAGGATATCCAAAATAAGAAAAAATCCAGATGTATTCAGACAGTATCATTCCTGACAACTTGGATGGGAGACTTTTTGACTCATTTATAAGTACTGTTCACTAACAAATGATTTGGAAATTTGGAATTCAATATGGAAATTGAACATAATCCTCATGGAGAAACAAGACAATTCTAAAGTATAGATTTTTGCATCCCAGACATTTTGAATCCAGGGTTAAAAGAGCAGAATTTCGGTGCACGTTAAGAGAGTACCATAAAACGATACAACATAGATTTTCGAATATCTAAAACATTGTAGCTTTTTATGGTGTTATACGAACCTTATTGTTTGAAGCACTGAACGCTTCACTATATACATAAAATGGAGAGATATTGACCGTGGTGATTAATAGTACAGAATTTGGTCAGGGTTGATCTTTTTAGATATTACTAATATATATTTTTTAAATACAGTTTTAAAAAAGTGAATTTTTTATTATCTGCCGACTTTTTGGCATACATTGCAAACCATCTTCAGGGGTATCATAAAGGCGAGAGTGGGACGTGCTGTCACCTGGATCAAATGTTTATGAGGTTACTTATTTAAAATTGTATTTTTTTTTTTTTTTTGACCATCCTTGAACGAACCCCAAAAGTTCTCCACTAACTTCACAATATAGATTATCTTTGAGGTGTAATAGTCCGAGATAAGACTGGCAAGGGATAAGATTCGACTTTAGACTCATTTGACCTCGCTAGGCAGTCGATATACCCGAGAATAACTCCCTCGCCCTTTACCTCTACTCCTCTGATGGGAGCTTACCTAGGAAGGGCCACTAGAAGAATTCTTGTCCGACATATGTATGACATTTCTATGCTGTAAGTTAAAAATAACTCCGAATTTCATTGAATATTAGAAAACTATGACATAGGAAATGAGAAAAATGAGCAAAAATAAGTATTTTTCTAATCTCAGATTTTCTGTTTATTTACATAAACAAAAAAAAAACTCTCTTAATTGCTTACAATGAAATTTATTTAAAATATATTCCTCTTTAATTTTTTTTTATTTTGGTGGGGGGTGGAGAATGGGAAATTTTAATGCAAGCAAAAATATGCATTAAATTAACATTTTTTTTGTATTGTATGTCTTAGTGGAATGAGCGGAATTAAAATTACAACATTTTTTGTATATTTAAATGTTAGATTTAAAATTGGCACAGAATTTATCTTCAGAAATACAGAATAAAATAGGTGATATTCCTCAAAACTAAAAAAAATTTATCTTAAATTATTATACTATATCTCAACCCCAGGGAAAACAATCTTAAAATTCTAAGTAGAAAAAATAATAACAAAGAAATGTTCTTAAATTAATTATAACTTAAAATTAGTTAAATCTTTAAAAGGCAAAAACATAGTTTGACGACCATTGAGAATAACTTTCGTTTAGTAACTAGACGATTTGCTAAAATTCATGTATACAATATTAATGTTACTCCAAGAAAATCGTATACTTATTTAATAAATATAAAATTATATATTAATATATACAAGTCTCACTAAAATTAGCCTTTATCTCAAATCTAATTTCAAAATATTAAATCTGGCATTAATAATGTCCAAGTTTATATTTGATGAAAATTATTATTATTATTAATGCCGCTAAAGTCATTTTAAGAAGTGAATAAACAAAGAGATTCTTTAAATTTCTAAGTATGTAATAATTTATGTAAAGTTTTTTCCGGGTTGGACCGTGTAAAGTTTTTGATGGTTGCCGAGCTTTCGCACATCTTGTGATTAGCGCTAATCGATAAGAGTGTCCAACCAATCGATAAGAGGGTCCAACCAATCGATAAGAGGATCCAGCCAATCAGCGAGCAGGAAAACAGGATCAACCAATGGGAAGACAGGCTTCGCCCAAGGACCGGACAGCGCAGGGTATAAATACCCCTGGATTTGAAGACAGCTCTCATTCTCTATTCAGCCCTGAAGAAGCCATCACAAGATGTGCGAAAGCTCGGCAACCATCAAAAACTTTACACGGTCCAACCCGGAAAAAACTTTACATACATCTGATGACTGTGGAAGCCTACGTGAACATATGTAATAATTATCAACACAATAGTTATATATATAAATCAGCTAAACTTAATTTAGAGATGATGTTTATGGCAACAAGTACCAAGGTTACCTAGTCCATATAGTCAAAATATCCATTAAAAAAATATTATGAGCTAATTTACGTCCGTTGGGGTTGTAAAGTCATGAAGATTTTTTTCTTGAAGACCACCACCTAACATACCTGTAACAGATTAAAAACAAATCACTATTGTTTCGTTAAATGAAGAAAAACCATGAAAATAAAATACAATATTAGCAGCTCAAAGAATATAATTTTCACCTAAGTATTACAATAAATTCGCTTTTAAGTAATCAATCAATGATTAGCTCAAATTCATAATTCAATAAATTATTTGATTATTTTGATATTTAATATTTCAAATGTAATAGAATGTGTTACACTCACAACAGTCAAATCACTGGTAATAAAATGATGAATTTTACTGTTATATAAAATAAATGTGGTGAGAAGGTGAGGAGCTACGCCATCAAACCGTCTAATGAATCAAAGCGGAGTTGTCAATTAAAAAAAAAAAATCTTCAAAAAATTGAATATAATAGAAGAGGTAAAAGTATGCTATGTGTATATCTGAATGGACAAAAATTAAATTAAATTTGTAGAGTTTAAATTTTCGAACATAATTCTAACTAATCAATTGTATTGATAAGCATTCTTTAAATAGATATTAAAGTTTATGCATGAAGTTTATTGCATCTACTGATTCTTTCATTTGTTTATGATAAATAATTAATAAAGTGTCATTTGAAAATTACGTGATGTTCATAATCGATTTATTCACATAGTTAACAACCCTACTTTTCACCATTACAATTTTAATTATTCTTTCTGGGATGAAATATTTTACTTTAATATTTATGTTTTTAAATATTTCATTCTCATTAATTAAAAAATAATAGTATTATTTCTCAGATAGTTTAAATATATCTAAACTCTTAAAAATTTATTTCCGAAAGAAGTTTAAAATGTCAGGTCTCTTACAGAGTCGGCCTAACCTCTAAATCTGTTCGTGGACAAGATCTTATCACACAATAATAATAAGATAGTCTACAGATACCAACTGAAATAAAGCTCTCCTAGAAACGTGAGAAATTCATTATTCATGGTATACGTAAGAAAGTCAACATTCTGTGTATTCAGGGTATTGTGAGAAACAATGAAGTTATTGTGAACGTATCATTGTTTTGTCACCAATATGACAAATATTTTAACCCTGAAAGAAAATAAGCGTACCAGCTATTGATCGATATTCTGGAATAAGAGAAAGATATTTTACAATATGCAATAACAATGAAAATGGAAGGATAAACATATTTCATGACATAGAAAAAAATAATGATTCAAATTTATATATATATTTTTTTTAAATTAAAGCAATTCGTAAACTTTAATTAATCAGTTTCAACGTTTCTTAAATTTACCTGAATGTTTAACTGTATTTCGTGATCTATGATTCATATTTCTTGAAAGAAATAGTCTCCCTTTAATTTTCTTGAAATATTTAATTAAAAATATACAATTTTTCTGAATTACTTAGCTGGAGAGTACAAACTTCGGAATCATTGATGTATGATAATCTCAATGAAAACATAACCCGAGCAATACTGTTTTTGTAAGTGTTTTAGCCTTAATATTCTTCCACATAAATTTTACATTTACTGCAGTTTCTAAAAAGGCAGCGCTGGTCTCAGTTGGAGCCCGGACTTAATAA
The DNA here is from genome assembly GCA_000696205.2 of Oncopeltus fasciatus. Classification (NCBI taxonomy): domain Eukaryota; kingdom Metazoa; phylum Arthropoda; class Insecta; order Hemiptera; family Lygaeidae; genus Oncopeltus; species Oncopeltus fasciatus. The sequence goes on along the minus strand of KZ808059.1, from coordinate 227,002 downwards.
TAATAATTATTATAAAAAGACAAAACCGTCAATGTTGTTTCTTAACTGATGTAAAAACTTTACAATAATTGATTAATCAAAAAAAATTGTTTAGCCTACATTGATAAAAGGATGAAAAATAACAAGTGAAAAGAAAAATATTAGTTTCACAGGAGAAAGATTCAACATCTTATCATACATTACAAGGTAGCACTATCTTATCTCCTATTACAGTACTTTCTATTCAAGCACTATTCAATAGAATAGAGAATCATTTTTACGAAAAAAAAAATGGATATATTTGTCGAATGCCCATCATATGCGTAATTAGACTAACTTGAGCTATGAGAGCCTACTGCCATAAATAAAAGTAAACATTCATAAATATACATTTTATACACATGAAAAGTATAATTTCATAATGAGCACTTTATAAGTACCAAATATTATTTTATAATAGCAACAAGAAATTGATAAAACTGATAGCAAATTTAAAAAAAATTTAATTTAAACTTCAGATGATTTTTCTTAACATTAGAAGTTAAATACTCTATTAGTATATAATAGAATTAGTGACAGAGTTTGTACTTCTTTATTTTAACAGCCATTAATGAACTTATATGAAGTTTCGCGTAGAGATTTTCCCTCAGTGCATCAACACGTTTTATATATANGAGTAAAACTCCACTTTGGAGCAATGCAGGGGAATCGTATTAACGTAAGGGGTGTAAAAAAATCATACTTATTTAGTATGTGTAAGGCTCAAAATTTTCGAGATTCTATATATATATATATATATATATACATATATATATAACTAGTTTGATGCACTGAGAGAAAAATCTTCTAAAATGCAATTATTATAATAAGATATGCCAATGAGCGATAAAAAAAGGCCTTTTTTTTAGGTTAATGTTAATTATAAAAATACACAAAATACCATAGTTAACGTTCCAGAAGAGGCTGGCATAGCTGGGTTTTCAGCTGTTGTCATGAAAGTCAAGAGAAAAAAATAGAGAAAGTGAGGTTGGAGCTGAGGGGAATATTTTCAGTTTTCGTTCCACGTGTAGCTTTTGACCTTGACTGATCCCTTGTACACGTGTCTAGCCAGCGAGTGCACCGGGGCAATAACTCTTACGAGGTCACTAGGGAGGTCTTCCACAGAGTATTCACTCTATATCAACCTGGGGGCAATATTTTAGTGACTTCTAGGGACAACGGGGACCGCTGAATTGGATTTTTGTGATTATTATTGCAATGTGGGGAATCCCAATTAATGCCTAACTATTATCTTTCTGTAATCAAAATTAAAAGATTGATAATGAATTTTACCAAATGCATTGAACATGTATTATTACATTAATATTAAAATTGAGCTAACTAATAATTGTTTTTTATTACAATATATCATTTCAACATCTGGTGGTTTAAGATCAAAATTAACAAGTCAAGATTAAAACAAATAATAATACCTGGTAAATATGATGCAAACACACAGACATTCTGTCCTAGAATTTCAATAAACAAGGCTAATTTGTAAATTTTATAAATATTATTTATTTTGTGGTCTTTAATCCCACGTAAATTTAGATAATTTTTAGTGCAAGGGAACAGAATAAAAAATCTAACTGTCCCAGCCAGGACTCGAACCTGGATCCCCTGCTATCCGGGCCGGTGCATTTGCCACTTATGCTACCGAGACAAGTCTGATAAGTTATTAAATTCCCCGCACTAGTGTCGAGAGTCCAACCTCCGAGGCCGACGAATATATCGCTTATGCTCGGAGGAGCTGACATTTGGACTCTCGACACTAGTGCGGGGAGTTTAATAACTTATCAGACTTGTCTCGGTAGCATAAGTGGCAAATGCACCGGCCCGGATAGCAGGGGATCCAGGTTCGAGTCCTGGCTGGGACAGTTAGATTTTTTATTCTGTTCCCTTGCACTAAAAATTAGCTAATTTGTAAACAAAAGATTTTGTTATTGTCTTCGTTTCGGCCTAAATTTCAGGGGGTTAATGGGGTGAGAGAGTATTCTGCTCCAGAATAACTCATATAAATAGTTTATAATCTACCACTCTTCATTGCCGCATAAAGTTATATAAAAATAATTTCATTATTATATATGTCTTCAGCCGAACGCCCATCATCCAGGAAATATGTAAATAACTAATATCCTATTAAAATACACCAATAAAAAAAATTAAAATTAGGCTGATTTATACGTACTGATATAAGGGGTTGGGACATCTGGCACTGCGGGTTTTGAGTTATACGCCTTTGTGATTTTTTTTTTTTTTTTTTAATTGAGAAAAACCTTTTACAAGTTTTTTGCAAAGAGGAAAATTGTTTTCCTTAGCTCTGGAGAAGAATTTTCAGTCCTTAAAAGCATTCAGTTTTAACTAATCAAAGAATTGTACGCAACTTGGAATGGTTAACAAGAGTCTAACGTTTTCTCTATAAATGTATCAACTACGGATAATTTTAGAAATATTACATTAATAACGATTAATCTATCATTATATAAATATGAGAGAGCATACAGTAAATTAAAATTTTCTTCTGTTCTTATCACAGAAAATCTACCTCTTTTTGGACTCATACATAAATATATATAAGAGTAGTGAGGGTGGTATATGGAGGTGAGGGATAAGGAGACCGAAATTGAAGGAGGGAGAGAGAAAGAGTGTGATGGAGGAATTGGGATAAAACTTAATGTTGGCTTTGAAAAGGGGTGGAGAAAATGGAACGTTACCCCCTGTGTAGGCGGAGAACTACCACGTGGCTCTTCCTCAAATCCTCCCCTTTCTAAACCACTGTTTTACAGGTCGCTTCACTTAATTCTCCTGGCTTGTTTGTTCAGTTACTTTGGCCTTTGACAGGCTTTTGGGAGACATATCTCTGAACCTTCATTATGTTCTGAAAATAAAATTGACTCAGAGTTTTTCTCATCCCAAGGTCCTCGGTCAGACGTTATGTGTTCTCGGGAAACTATTAATCTTAAAGCAGAGGGTTCGAATCCCACTTGAGGGAGATTTCTATCGAGAAATAAAAGACTCCAGAGCCGCAAATGTTGTATATTACAGTGACAACCACAAAAGAACCCCTCACCTAAGTAGTTTATAATAAATTAAAAAAACAACAGTAATCAAGAAAAATTCAAATTACATTTTTCATAAAATTTTTATTTTTAGAGCCTTTGAACCTACTATTTTCGTCATGATGGATAAAGTACGAGGTTTATTAATCACATAAGTTCACACAGAAATGAAATAAAGATTATTAAAGGATCTATCTTATAAATATTATTTATTTTGTGGTCCTTAATCCCACGTAAATTTAGATAATTTTTAGTGCAAGGGAACAGAATAAAAAATCTAAGACTTGTCTCGGTAGCATAAGTGGCAAATGCACCGGCCCGGATAGCAGGGGATCCAGGTTCGAGTCCTGGCTGGGACAGTTAGATTTTTTATTCTGTTCCCTTGCACTAAAAATTATCTAAAGGATCTATCCTTCATTTTTGCAATTCTATGCTTGAAAGATCGATAAGAAACCATTAATTTAATAACTGACTAGATAATTTATTCAATAGGAAAATTAATTTAATTATTCTTAATAATGTTATAAATATTTCTTTTGTAATGTTTTATCTTATATAAGCCTTTTTTAGGAGCAACTGTTTAAACTGATTTAAGAAGCATTTGAAATTTTCAGTCTGTAGGGAAAAATAAAAAACCCAAACTGTTTGAACAATTGACTAAATAGTAAATAGTTAAAACACAAAACTAACATGTAAAACAAATTAAGTCATAGTTAAAAATTTTTTTTTTTTAATTGTAAAGATAAGAATTTAGCGAATTTAGTTTTAAAGCAATTAAGTGTTGTTGAACAGCTTTTTAAGTAGAAATCTTACAGCTCTTGAAATCAGACGACACACTTTTCTGTAGATCTTCACGGGTCAACTGACAGCCTAAACATTATCCTGCTTCTACGGCGCCTTCCTCTCTCCTATTTTAGCTTCAAAATCCAGTAGGTTTACGGACGAGTGCCTTTGTAATGCACGCGCCAAGGCATGAACCAACGGCTGCTGGGCCGAACCTTGCAGGGGCTGCTTCCGGCCAGTGGCGGCGGGCCCATAGTACAAAAGAAGGCCATTTTAAAATTGGTTAACGATCCATTTATCCGTGACACAGAAAATAGTTTAATGCACCTATTTGGTCACTTTGTATTCGCAAAGCACTCTTTATTAGTAAGGTAACCCAGGATTAGTGCAGAGCTTAAGTCAATAATTGGTAATTGGTAAATGAAGAAGTACCCATTTAGGTAAACAGCAATGATTCTACTTCTATTACTAAGACTTTGCATGCACTACCAGAATATATATATATATATATATATATATATATNCCAACTTATCTGTTCCCGCCATCTATTTTCTCAATTGACTTAGGTAAATATAAAAATTTTCCAAGTGAAAACCAAATTATTGCTTTTCAATTTACGAGGAAACCTCACAAGGGTCACTCCTCTTATCGTCCTATAAATCTGCTCCCTATCCTATCGAAAAATCCTACTGAAATGAATGTTCTCGATCGTCTATATATATATATATAGTCATTGTAATTACAAGAAGTCGTATGTCGAATGGGGCATCACTACTTTAGAGAGAAAATTCTCAGCTGGGAAAACATACACATGAGTCAGTCATGAACATGAGATCCCGGTGGCAAGACATCCCCTCTAGCCTTCATGATAGCCCTGAAGATGTCTGACAATGTAAGCCGAAACGTCGGCAGATAATTACAAAATATACGGTTTTTTAAATTGAATTTTTTTGATAAACCTTGTCATAACCTCAACAGAAAAATTCTACTAATTATCTCTACTGTTAAAAAATCTCCATTTGAACACACAATTTTTGTACTAGATGATTTTAGTTGGGGTTCGGTCAAGGTAGATTTAAAAAAAAAACACAAATTTTAAAAAAAGAGTATTTTTAAAAAAATATTATCTGCCAATGTTTCGACTTACATTGTAAGCCATCTTCAAGGCTTTTGGACCTACCTTCACCGAGCCCTAACTAAAATCATCTAATATTAATATCTATGGTAAAAAAACTCTCCTTTTGAACATACAATTTTTGTTTTTGCGTTATACTTTATAATAAATCAGCTGATGACATAAGAAGTTTAGTTGGCGCGTGTGACACATATAAAGGAAAATTTGGTAAAATAAAAAAAATTAAAATATTTACACATGACCTTTCGCAACTTAGTGACGATAAAATTATAAGCAAAGATATGTGAAAAATAAAATAGCAATATTCCGCTGAGCAAGCAAATACAAATAAGTTATTTCTAACAAGTTTTAATAACTTTAAAGTGTAACGTTCCTGTAAATTTGATCATAAAAATTTAGTTATTACTTCATCCATTTAATATTCATGAAACATATCCAAGAGCTTTACGATCGAAATTTATAGGATTTTCAAAATCAATTTAATTGACTGAAGAAAAAGAGAGGCTTTTTTTAAATCTTATGAATTAGATTAATTAATCATTTATTTTAAAGTAAGCAATGCTTTGGAAGCGTATTACGTTCAGACCAGAAAGACCTTCATAGCAGCGAGATAAGCATCTTCAGTAGAACAAGGAATCACAGGAAATGCCGAGTGTCTGAATGCGCTACTGAAGGAAGTTGGTCGCTTCCCAGGAATATTTCCGGTATCTTTAGCAGTGAGTAGCAGATAATGAATAAGTGTGCTATAGCCTTCCAGGGAGGACTCGAACCCGCATCTCTGTTTCCCCATTCGCAAGAGCTATCAAGTGCGTTGCTGCGTTAGCTGGAAGAAACTTCAACAAATGTATCTGAGATATTTCTTATTCTCTGAGAGATCCTAGCGAAATTTAACACAGTCCTTAGAACTCTAATAAGATAATCAATCGGTTCCATAGATAATTTGTTTACTTGCTATTTAATTTATATTAAAAATCCTCAATTATTATTATAAAAATAATCTTTTCCCAACAAATGCATTCTCGATAAGTATCTCTAGACAGTATCTTATTGAGACAAACATTGGTCTGAGACATCGACTAGTTGAGGGGATCCACTTTCAATCCTGCCCTTGCAAATACCACCCTCAGCAAACTTTTATTAAGGAATAAAAGCTTCCACAGAAACGGGAATGTTTAGAAAAGGGTGGCTACTTGTAGACAGCCTATCCTTTCGTTACCATATGTGGGTCAAAAGGAGGTTTAATAATAATTAAAAAAAATAATATGTCAATTTGGTCTAGGTAAATGCCAGTAGTTTAATTTGTGTGCTTGAAATCACTTCAAGTATCTCTAGAGAAAGTTTAAAGCTACGAGTACAACAGGTTATAGTTTAAAAGCGTTCGAATCTTTGAGGAATAATATCAGACAAAATACTGTTCTTGGAGTACTACCTTTAACATTATCAATAAAATAGTTTAATTAACTATTAACTGTAATAGTTAATTATTAGATGTTTTTTGTTGGAGTTCAGTCAACCTCCAAAGTCCGTAGTAGTCAACCTCTATCTTGTAATAGTTGATATTTTCATTTCAAATCATTCTCAGGAGTTCTACCAAATTCTTTTGTAAAACATGTTTCTTGTAGTCGGCAATCTATTATATTATATTATATATCTATTATATTATAGAAGTATATTTATTTTATAGTAGGCAACCAAGAGAACTCTTTTATATTAGACAGACAAGAGATTTATTTTTTTGTATCTGCAATATAATCATTTATTTAAATTGTGCAATCTAGATACATTTTTTGTAATAGGTAATCAAGAGAGCATTTTCGTAGTCGACAACCTAGGGACCTTCTGGCACTCAAGAACAATATCAGAACTTCACTAATATTAGACTGTAACCAACTAGATGAGAAATAGATAATCTAATATGAAATGATAGGAATGCTTAATACAAAATTCCCAACACAGGAAACTGTTAACATTATTAGATGTTTATGTTGGGATTCGGTCAAGGTAGCCAATTATAATTTTTTTTTTTGTAGTTTGTTTTTTTTGTATTTTGAATTTTTCTCAATATTTTACTAAATAGATACTTTTAATATCACATTACATTTGTTATGGCAATTCTATATAATAACAATAATGTAAATCACTTAATTTTTTATTCTCCTGACATTGAATTTCAACAGGCCTGAAGATGGCTTACAGTGTAAGCCGAAAAGTTGGCAGATAATTAAAAAAATACACATTTTTGAAAATTTGTATTTTTTTTTGGATCTACCTTGACCGACCCCAAACAAAAAACATCTAATAATAATATCTACGGTCAAAAAAACTCTCCACTTGTAGTTAAGACATCGTCTTTATTGGTAAATGGAGATATTTGATGAATAGTTGATATTAATTTGATGTGATGAGGAATGGAATGTGTTGCAGCTAACCTAAACACGAAGACTGTTCGAGACCGAAGTGCAGTGACTGTAGGAGTGCAATGCACCTAGCCCGCACGGTCCCTGACCTCCCCTTCCGCCAGGCCCCCACTCCCCGAGCTAGGCCCCTCCTAGACTTCCAGCAGGCGGGCTAGACTTCTGGCTGCGAACATTCCGACGCCAGGATTGCAGCGGAGATACACAATACGGTCATATGAAGATATGGCTAACGGCTACGGAGAACTGTGACAGAGTCACCGTGTGTGTCACTCGGCCCCAGTGTCTAGCTCTTGATTGGACGTGATTACATGCGGGAGAGACAGTGGGCGGGTCATTGCAGTGGTCCTCTGGGATCTGTTAACTAAGGCCTAAGTCAGGCAATGAAAACCTACTAAATTAGTCATGGAAATGTGAACTTAGGGGCAGGACGTCCTCTCTCGTCTTCATGATAGCCCTGAAGATGGCTTCCGAAACGTTGGCAGATAATCTTTTAAAAAAATACACTTTTCTTTTTTTTTTTTTATCTACCTTGACCGAACCCCAATTAAAATCATCTAAGCCTACTAAATTAGTTGTTTTTTCGGCATATTTCATTCAAATTACTTCGAAAATTCACCTTGCTGAGGTAAACAACAAATTTGTTAGCTCGCGTTTTAGTGTCAGTTAACGACTAAAATAGAAAAATAAAAGAAGGGTTTTTTTTTTTTTTTTTGTTAGAGGGAAACTAAATTGAAAATGTCTAAAAATGAACATTCTTTGAAAATAGTATAACTTAATAGGTTAAATTTATTTCCTGTAACATAATCTTTTTAACTTTTTTACAAAAACTCATATTATTAATTGGTTGACCAGTTCATAAAAGCACCTGAAGTCAATTTCACTGAAAAAAAAAACAAAAAAAACAAACACAAACAGGAAGGTTACCATTAATAATGACAGAAATTTAGAATGCCAAGCAAAAATCATTCATTAAAATAGATGTTCAGTTGTTTATTGGGTTGGCTTTCTAAGTAAAAAAAAAACAAAAAAAACGTAGTCTTTCTCCATAATTTAATAACTAAAACGTCAAAATTGCACCCCATATAAAATTCTAATATTAATTTTAAAATATCTTAACAGTTAAAAAATATTTAAATTAACCATTCTATAAATCAAAGCACAAGCAAAAGATATGGAGAAGGAAAGATGAAAAGTCCATCTTCCAGATATATTTCTTATTGTGCGCTTCAGTAAATCAAACATATCAGTGATAAATATCTGAGTAGAATTAATGGTGGCTGAAAAATTTAAGAATTTTCAATTTGGAATTTTTTAAGTTTCACTCTTGACTGCCCCTTTTCAATTTCAACTATTAAATAGCAGTATGTTGAATGAATCTTGAATACCGATTATGATTAATTTCTTCAGGATTGTTCTTTATAAATAATTAATTAATATATAATTAAAACGGTGCAAGTAAATGTTTTGTACAAAAAATATTTGTATACGTTATATAAGGCTAGTTTGAGTTTAAAAAGGGTTTGAAAATAAAAAAATGTAAAGTAACTTAAAAGTGATTGAATTCGAACACAAATTGGGCTTGCCTTCACAGGTTTAATTTTCACAACTTTATTACTTCAAGTTAGTAATAAAAAATAAATAAAAAATCTGATAATCTACATAACGGCAATTGTGGAAATAAAACCCAGTTGTTTCTAACCACATTGCAAAATAATTTTCGTAAAAATATTAATATACCTTTAAAGGTTCATAAATATTAAGCATCAAACGTCCAATAAATTCTGATCTAAGAAAACGAAAATTTTGACAAAATTTATTCCTAAAAACCCCAACCCCTTTCCCCTTAGCCCATTCTGTTTATTAACGAATTCACTTGACGGTCTACAGAAGAATTTCGTTCCTTTAATTTAAGCATATTAGGCGTAACTCAAATTTCATATTCATATACTTAAATATCATCAGTCTAGATAAGTTTCAGATAAGATTCTTATAAAATAAATTTTCATAATAATAATAATAAAAATACAATTGATTTCCAAGCTTGTTATGAATGGTTATGGATTTTATANTTTTTTTTTTTTTTTCAAAAATAATTTTATCACAATAAATAGCATGACACACTTGAGGAAAATTACTAAAAAAAAGCGTACCTGTGAAATCCATGTAATGAAGTGATTTTTTTTTTTTTTTTAATAAAAAAAACCCTGCTTATCAGAGTCAAAGAAGGTAGTTTTAGAATACTATAGCAGACGTATACTTTTAATCTATTGGTAACGGACTGAGAGCGATCGACCTTGCATAGCACCCATGGCTTCCTGCTCCGGGGAGCGACTCCTGACTAGCAAGCAGCTCAGAAGTGTAATTGCGTAAGCCCCTATGACATCAGAAACGAGGACAACTTCCCAGCCATCGGGGTTCTGGTGACAATCAACATGTCTCCCCATTCAATGTTCTCGTAGATAACAGCAAGAAAGACGGGGATAAGTTACTTTTCCGAGGATTGAGGAGTGACTACACCGGAAAACTCTACTTCAAGAGTCAGTCGGAAATTAAAAACTCAAACCAGCAGAGTCAAAAAACAGTAATTCTCTTCAAGACCATCTTATCTGCAAAGCAAGTTAAGATGGTAGACCATCTTGCCTAAGAATGATATTAACGCACTCCGTACTAATTGTGAAACATCCACATGGCAAGTTAAATATGAAGGCGGACTTTTGTTGAAAACTTTGATATCCTTATCCCAGCAAGAAGAAAGATTAATAACCCAAATAATGTCAAACAATCGTGGAATTTCTAAAATATCAAACTGGAAGTAATGAAATAATTTTATAACTAATTATTTCTCCAATGATCCCAGGAAAAAAATTAAAAACAATTGTCAGGATAAGAAGTTGATTGTAAAGCCTTTTAATTGAACTGATAATGCACTATCTCATATCAGCAATATTTTCACTAATTTTGGAACCTCGGGACTTCAAATTAAAAATGTAGGTCTTCCAAGCAAAGGAAATTTAAAAGAAAAGGTCTATTTTGAGATCCCATTGATACTCCTTAATATTGAAAACTGTAGTGAAGAAATTGCACTTACTAACGACTAAAATTCTTTTTAAGTATGTTTTTTTTTTTTTAGTTCAAGTAATACTTGATAGAAGAAAAAATGAAAATTCCAACTAAAATTCCATTAGTACCAAAGTGTGAAATTATATTACTAAACATTAACTGAGCGTTAGTATCAGTGTGTGAAATAATATTAGTTAATGTAAACGGAGTGTTTTATTAATAGTTTTCTTTTGAGGGAAAATACCATAAAATGAGTTATTCTATTGGTATGAAGTGATGAGTTTGACTGGGTTGGACTGTATTTTAAATGTGTGAATATAGGATGTTAATGGGAAAATATACATCATTGTTGCTTCTCGACAAATGAATAATATATATAATTTCGGGCGTAATAATCTAAGGGTTGATCGCCCCTAAACCCGATCCTACCTACTCAAGCAATAGTTATACTGAAGGGCGTAATAATCTAAGGGTTGATCGCCCCTAAACCCGATCCTACCTACCTATATATAATTTCAAGAATGTACAATGTGTTTAAGGAGAGGGTTTAACCAGAGAAAAATACGATGTTGTAAGTTTATATTATAAGATGTAGAAAGTTATATAATTACAAGAATGTAGTGATTTTATACTTAGGAGGGATAGGAAATACATAATATTAGTTTATATTAGTTAAATTTGGTAAATAGGGATACACCAGGGTTGAACATTATTATGATGGTGATGAAGGCTGCTTCGTTAGTGAGTAATGAGATGTGGGGAGAAATAGTGTTCTCAAATGAGACAAATTGTAAATAACTCAGATTTTACGTTGTGTGAAGTGTAGTAACATAGAGGGCCCGTCTTTTCCTCTCCCCTCTCGCCTGTATATTATTTACTCAGCCATGGTGTATAAACTGTAGTAAGGAATAAATAAGTCGATACCAGCCAATGGTGGCTGAACACAGTGACACAGTTCAAAAACTGAGTTCAAGTCCAAGCGATTAACATTGCACAGAATAATTGGCAAAGAGGTCACAATGCTGGACCATAGGTGATTGTGACGGCATCAGGTGTAGCTCAAGAGGGAAGAAGATGGACTTATATTTCTGTTTCTTTTACAGGATTAAAATAAAAAAAGAAAAATAGAATTAAATTTGACAAAATTGTGTACTTTAAAAATAAGACACTCTTTTAAGTCCATTATTATTTGTAATTAATTATAAACATATATAAATGCATTATTATTATATTTTTTTTTCTTTCTGATTTGAATGTCTAATAGTGTTATTAGATCATTGTTTCTGCCATTATTCTGCATTATTAAGCTGAATATAGCGTATATTCCATGATAATTTAAACTCGCAGAGCAATTGAGCATTCTAATTCCAAGGGCCCTTTTGTTGCGCGATGCGTTGCCGAGTCACCGGATCTCCGGCCGGACACACAGAAAGGGAGAGTGAAGCAGGTGTTGGGCCCCAAGGACGCTCAGGTACCAGCCCTTCACCCTTGCATCACAGCCGAATCTAGGCCAAGCCTCGAAGGGAGGCTGCACAGGAAGAGGGAGGCGTTTTTTCTTGTGTGCCCTCTGCAGGTTGCGTACGCCTGCAGGATTCTGGGAACACGGGGGAAATAGTATCTTCCTCTTGGCTTTCTTTTTCTTCTTTTTTGTGTGTGTGTGTGTGTGTGTCGGGGGGTTTGTTGAGGACGAAGGGCTGGAAGGGGATTTGGGTCACGTTTCCCAGACAGAATTGGGGTACCTCAGGAGGCGGTGAGTCGTCTGTAGAAAGCCTATGAACACAGCCATGAACAAATAATCGTACAAAAATACTTCAAACATAGTTGAAAGTTACTTTAATAATTTGTTAATGGGTAGATCATGTAGTCATCACCGTAAAAATTTAATACATAACAGTATTTAATTAATATATTTTGAGTTATAAAACCGAATAAGTTTCCGAAACTCTAGCATGAACAGAATTAGGTTTCAAAGTCTAAGAAATTTCAAGTTGAAGATCCAAGTTAATTAACCACTAACTATATAGTTAAAAAAGATTAATCAAAGCTTATTTTTATTTATTTTAAACAGTAATAGTCACTTCCATCTAAAATATGTAAATATTATAATAATTATAAGTAATATCTTAATTGTTTATTTTTTGTTCAATTATTTAAAATCTTTAAATAAAAAGGAAGTTATGTATCCAGTATTATAAACAACACATAGCAACTGATTAATGAGTCTATTTTATAAGGCTAATAAAAAATGAATAACAAACAAACAAATACAAAATACTATCTAAAAATATAACATTACTAGCAAAAGGAGAGTTTGTTGACCGTAGATATTATTCTAAGATGATTTTAGTTGGGGTTCTGTCAAGGTAGATCCAAAAAACACAAATTTAAAAAATCTATTTTTTAAATTTGTGCTTTTTGGATCTACCTTGACCGAACCCCAACTAAAATCATCTCAGGTTACTTTTGAATACATATTTCATCTATTTGCTTACAATCGGAATAGCTATTAGTAGTAATAATTTGTTAATGGGTAGATCATGTAGTCATCACCGTAACAATTTAATACATAATAGTAATTATCTAATATATTTTGAGTTATAAAACCAAATAAGTTTCCGAAACTCCAGTATGTTGAAACCTCATGTTAGAGAAATTTCAAATTGAAGATCCAAGTCAATTAACCATTAACTATATTAGTTAAATAAGCTTAATCAAATCTTATTTTTAATTATTTTCTACTTCCATCTAAAATATAAAAATATTATAATAATTATAGGTAATATCTTAATTGTATATTTTTTGTTCAATTGTTTCTAATCTTTAAATAAAAATAAAGTTATGTATCCAGTATTATATACAACACTAGCAACTGATTGATGGGTTTCTTATATAAGGCTAATAAAAAATGAATAACAAACAAACAAATACAAAATACTATCTAAAAATATTACATTATTAGCTTATTTTAGACAGACTAAATCTAAAATTATAGACAAAAATAAATAAAAATATTGTTGACAGTTAGAAGACCTAATTTAAAATTGGGCTGATGGATGTAGCCCACTTCTCTCTAAAATTAATCTGGCACAGTGAGTTTGTGAAGGCTGACCAAGCAGTTCCTTATTACTTAAGGAGCACAACTCATGGCCAGCCATCAGGAAGAGACCTCATCGTTCTATGACTTAAAATTACTGAATTAACATCAACATTCAGGGGCGCCGGGATAGCTCAGGGGATCCATACGGGTCTCGCAATCCTGACGTCGCGGGTTCAAATCCCGCCCAGGTCAATCTTTTATTTATAATATAGAAAGTTGTCCTGAGCCATGGGTGTTTAAAATAGGGTGGCAACCTGTAGATAGCCCCTCCCTCCAATGACCCTTAGTGGTTGCAAGGGAGGCTAACCCAGCAAAAAAAAAAACAAAAAAAAAAAACATCAACATTCTCACACACAAACACGATAAGAATAATAATAAATATGAAAAAATGCAATTTACAAAAAAATAACCTATTATAATGAGATGATAAGCTTATGAACATCCTTAGCAAATATTACAATAATTTCTTCCGCAATATTTTGAGGTTATGAAGGTTGATATGATTTTTGATATGTTTAAATATTAAAAAAAAAAAAGAACTATATTATATTCTCATTTCTCTGAAAGCCCAAGCTCAATTTTAACATTATTTTCGTATGCCAGAAGATATAAATGAGAAATGTCGTGTAACGCAAGAAAATACTAATGGAATATTTAATTTCTAGAATTATTGGTTTCAATTCTTTTTCATAACAATATTATTAATGGGAATATTGATGATAAATCTTGCTTTAAACTATCTCCTCCCTCACAAATGATCCAACCAAACATAAATCCGATAAGTAATGTGAAAACGAACCACAAAGAACGAATTTAGTTTATACATTTTAAAAGCTTTAAAAGCGCCTTGAACAAATTTTTAATACCTTCCTTAATATGAATTTTCTTAAAATTATAGAATATAAATATTAGATTTTACTTTTAACTCTACTTAGTATGTATCATACATTTTTTTTCGTAGGACCAATTATAACGGAGATATTAAGATTTTAAATATTGGTCCAAAGCCCCCAACCCCACGACTAAATTATGTCTTTAAATAACTCATCTGAAAAAAATGTATAAAATGTGTCATGCAGAGTGTAGACAGACAAACAAACAAACAAGCACACACACAAACAAATATATATATATATACCATAGATATACTACTGTATTGTACTGTGTTGTTAAAAATAAAGCTGAAGCTTTTTCTAAAAGAGGTTTATATGGAAGGGCATTATAAGTCTTATTGTCTATATTACGTTAACAAAGAAGTACATAACGCAAATTTCTTTGAAAGTATTTTCTACATAAATATCTTGAGTTTATAGGGATGATTTTCATACAAGTTTTAAACTAGTGCATGTTTCGATGANGTAAATAAGAATAGGTGGGAAAAAGAGTGTAGTGAACACACAGAAAGAAAAAATTACTCATGAGTAAAATTTTCGGTGAGACTTCTCGTCCATCGTTAGTGAGGAGTGAAGGGAGACAGAGAAGTCTCCTACATATATCGCAGCCGCGTGTTCATTTTCTGAATATTATATATACATATATACACACACACATTAGTTGCAATAATATTTTATATCTATAAAATATATACAGAACTAACATACACACACACACACATTAGTTACAATAATATTCTATATCTAGTTAGTAGGATTTGAGAAAATATCGAAAAAATCTTCCAACCTCAATGGCATTCACCAATAGTATTTTTAATTTAAAACAAAGGGGATGAAATCCTTTAACAATTTTTTTTTTTTTAAATAGAGTGAGAAGACGTGATCATGGATGAAGAATTCCGTCCTGACATATTGAATTTGAACCTAATAATTAAAGAAAAGAGCAGCTTAGTACAAATATATTATTCGCAATGTAATAATAATTTAGTAGTAAAAATTTACAAATGGCTACATTATAAAATTAAAAATTATAATATTAATTCGCTTTATTTGGAATTATTAAGACGATATTATCTAAAGGGTTATTATTATTTCTACCACCAATGAATATAGAACTCTCATACCTTATACTCTCCGTCTTCATTGGTTTCTGTACACCATCTCCCGTNATTTGAACTTCTTTTCAGAACATTATAAGAGAAAGTTTTTAAGTATGTGATATATTAAATTATATATCTACAAGTCTGCAAAAAAAAAGGAAAAGGTATCTATCAATTTATAGAACATCACCTATTTGAATCTTTGTACTTAACTTCGACGATTCGAAAAAAAAATATAGAAAATATTAGTATTATTAAAAAAAAAGAACTACAGGAACAATTTTAAACATATTAAATTATAATATAATAGCATTAACATAAGACTTTTTTCCCCCACGTATTCTACTTTTAGATTCTAATAATTCGAAAACGAAATTGAGTGAAAATGCCGGTCCGCCATTTCACTTCTCAATAGAAAATGGCCGCATATGTTGAAAGTGGCCTAAATTTGGCCACATATTATACTCAAGACACAGATCCTTGAGTAAACAACTCTGAAATGTGTTAAATTAAGGCTTAATAACAGGGGCAGCGTAAACAAAGCAAATTTCCCATGTTTCTCAAGAAGAAGGACGTAAATAAGAATTTAGGACAAATTTAATCTTACAAGGAGGAGAAAGCAATGACAGTAAAAGTAAAGAACACTAATGCTGGCTCTAGACTGTCTAGGAGAAGTGAGTGGCGAAAGTGCTCACTATTTCCAACTATATTTTTAAATATCTCTTCTAATTGGAGTCCCTTTTTGAAATTTTGAAGAACATATTTGCTAGAGAACTATATTTTTCTACCTATGACGCTTTATAATTTTTTTTCGTAAATATAACAATAAGTATTATTAATTTCGGCCTTTACTTAGCGATATAGTGCCGATACAAAAGACCTTCGGAACAAAATTTGCAAAAAAAAAAATAATATCGCCGAACATAACATCCTAGATTAACACCGAGGGATGGCCACCGTTAAAAAAAACCGCGAACAATAATTTAAATAAAGCCAACTTGGGAGTCTAACTTATTTTTATGTTAATTTAATTTTTCTGTGTAGGGATAAAGTAAATAAAAATCAGTCCTGCAACACCCTGGAAGAATATCCATACCTACTAGAGAAGGTATGTGCCAGAACGCTATTCTGCTCGCTTGGTTATTTGCTTATTCAATGAACAATGGCATCCAATTAGGACAGGGAATTCCCAGGATTCTCTTGGTCATTACTTACAGCACGTAAAGAACGAAGCTGACTGGCACTGTGAGCATTGAACCTGGGACCTTAAGCCCAGGTGTCCAGAACCATAACAGCTGGACCAACGTTGGTGAAACTTAAAAGTTTTTGGCACTCGAAAGCCTATAATAAGGAAAGGGAAGACCATGACTGCAAATGACAAGGCTATGGAGCGAGGCCTCACCAAGGAGCGAAAACTATCGATTAGGCCAGTGTCGGATTTCGATAGTCCTCTGAATATATCGAAAAGAGTTGAGAGGAGTGTGGGCGTTGAGAGATGGCCGGCGAGCCGGTAGAGAGGGGGCCCCCAACCCCCACTGACCTAGAGACTCGGCTCAAGGTGACTCCGACCTCAGCCCTCGCGTTCTCTTCCTGAACGCCCCGCACACACTTCCTGCTCCCACAGCCGTGCGATAGCGACCAGTGCGGATTTCAGCAGACATATCGCCCGAAATATCGCCCACGGCCTGGGGCGGGGGAAGAAATCTCTCACTGAGGGAGGTTCATTGCCGAGGACCAACAATATCGAATGAGTAGGAACTGTAAGGATGAAAATAAAACCAGCAGAAATTAAATTACAAAAGGAAAAGTTGAGAAAAATGAAATATGTGTTAATAAAAAGAAGTCTCCAGCGTCCTTTACTTGTAAATAATAATAATTAAACTAAATTTGGTATTTAGAATTGAGAAGAAAGCTGTTGAACAAGGAAAGAGGTCTACAAATGTTTAGATTGGAATTTATAAAATATTTTTATTACTATTAATCGTGTGAAAAAATGTGTACCATATATACAAAAATCAATAAAAGTAAATAGACACAAATAAATAAATAAAGGTTATAATAAACATTAAATAAAAAAAATAAATTAATATTGAAGATCTGCATTATGAAAATATTTATTAATTTAATTTATCAGTTATATTTTAAATTACTAGATTATATTTTTAATAGCTAAAATCTGTAAAAGTGGAGGTGGGATTTACAAGGAGGCTTAAGTAAAAAAAAAATTTGTTCTCATCGTTGTACTTAGGATTATATGTAAAATTATAGAACATACTAAATATCGGAAAATATTTCCTACTTTTGTTTATTATACTTGCATTATATACATATTTTAAGCTAATTACTAAAGATTATAATATGGGTTACGAGTAGTCCCCTTCTTTTCTTCTAGCCGTTGAAATTGTCTCCAAATATTTCATCTCCATTTTAAATATTCAAATAGTCATTGAATTAGATTTTTTTCAACTTAAATAGAGCATGTCAATTATCAGTTGACGCAATTCTTAAGCGAAATACTGTTGTATATAACATTTTTTAAAGGTACTTACTGCAACGGTCAATTATGCCTTTTGCTTTTTATTTCTATATTTATTTGTTCAAAACTTAATATATATTAAATATTTTTGTCCATTCTGGTATTCTGGAAAGAACTGGGGAGTGAACACAGGTATGTGTTGAAACCACAAAAATTTGTCTCGCCGCACCTACTGAAATAAACCAGTAAACAGTTGGCCGTGAAACTGGGATTTCTTTGTCTTATTTTGGTGTGTGACGTAACTCAAGGATATGACATCCAACAATAATGTGTGCTGATAGCAGCCACCACTCCACAGACAAGACTAAATCTTTAAAATCATTCAATATAAATTTTTAATTAATTAATCCCGAATCTTCCGCCTTCCGAATGCCGAAGGATTTTTTTTTTTTTTGTCTTCAGATACTATGCAAAATAAAAAATATGTCTTAAATACAATTATAGCGATACATAATGAAAAAAATTACCATTTATATGAATTATCACCAAAAGAATAACAGTATATATAAGTCTCAAATGTGAAAAAAAAAAAAAAAATACAATTAGTAGACGAGAATATGAGAGAGAAGAAATTGTAAAAGGTTATCTTTTAAAAGGTTATAAGTCTGAGGTAATAGATTAATATGATATAAAAACTCAATCAGAAGTTCAACAATGTTGTCTTTTTGATAGATTAAACCTATATTGATGATAAGTGTTTCAAAAAGCTCATAATATTAAAGGTTAGGCAACAATATTTAGTTAATTTTCGATTACGAAATAAAGTTCTTCACGTTAATAGATGACCAAATTTCAGTATTTTATTTTAAAATTGAAATCGACCCAAATATCGGGGAGTATGATACAATTATTTATAGCTGTCTTTTTACAAATATGGCA
This sequence comes from Oncopeltus fasciatus, assembly GCA_000696205.2. Taxonomy (NCBI): domain Eukaryota; kingdom Metazoa; phylum Arthropoda; class Insecta; order Hemiptera; family Lygaeidae; genus Oncopeltus; species Oncopeltus fasciatus. The sequence continues at coordinate 208,024 of KZ808059.1, read as the reverse complement.
AATCTATCTATTCATCCAACCATCCCCTCCCAGACATACGGACCTTCAAAAGTCATTTATGGTGTATGATGGGTATAATCAGAAATGAAAAAGAAGAAAGTTATTAATAATTTTCATGAGAAGGCTCTCAATAGCTATATTTAACGGAATTCGCTTCAAGTTTACATAAACTAATGGAAAATGTTATAAATAAATACTAATAAATTATTCATTAATCTATAATTTAAAGTGTAAAACTGCTAATTCAATTATATATTTGTACCTGAATTATTTCATGTCTTCACAGCTGCCAAATACTAACTTTTTAAAATTAGTTTTTCAAATTTCTACTAGTCATTAAGTATTTCTATTAGCCAAAATTTCTACTTGCCGAAAGTGCTACCTTGACCGAATCCCAACAAAAAAAATATCTAATAATAATATTTACAGTAAAAAAACTCTCCATTTGAATTCAGTAGTTGGGAGTTATGCATTTATTGATGATGTGTTGGCATTTTTTCTTATCCCTCGTCAATAATAATATATCTAAAAAGTGAGCCAGCTAGAATATCCTGAACGTGGGTTATAATCAAAGGATACAGTAGAAGTTTATAAAACTTCCAGTCATGGAAATGTGAACTTAGGGACAGGATGTCCTCTCTCATTTTCATGATAGCCCTGAAGATGGCTTGCAATGTAAGCCGAAACGTTGGCAAATAATCCTTTATTAAAAATACAAATAAATAAATTGTGTTTTTTGGATCTACCTTGACCGAACCCCAACTAAAATCATCTTATAACAGAAGTTTATGTTCTGATTCGTTATTGATAAAGACAGCGAAGATAATTTTAATAATTATTTATCTTTTTTCTTTTCTTTTTTTTTTTTTTTGTATAGCAGGTAACAATACTACTGGTTATATTAAATCTAAAATAATTCTAAATTTAAATTTTAAATTGATGACTCTTCGAGGGCTGTAGTCTAAAGATGAATTAATGTAGACTAAAAAAAATTTTTAATAAACGTTAATGACCATAAATTAATATAAATAACTAATAATAACTGAGAGGAATACGAGCTATTACAAAAACGTTCCCTTTCAAGGAGGGGGCAGTGAGAGCCCACAGACAGACTGGAAGACCTTCGAGACTGAAAGTGGAAGGGATAGTCCTTGAAGGGCCGTGCACCTTCCCAGGGGTTTTTTTCTTCCTTTTGGGTCTGTCCTGGAAGGGCTCGTTCCAGGTAGCTCAGGTGGAGTCTTGCCACATATGCCAGAGACCTGGAGCCACGCAACGCTCCTCACCAATCTACCCCAAAGCAGACTTCAACCGTCTAGTCATTCTCATCTCACCCTTCTCATCAGATACCCCCAAAACAACCCAGGAATTCAGACGAAACCCCTTAAGCCAGAGGGTTTAAAAGCCAACCTAGACCTACTTTTTCTCACCCAAATCCCCATCCCTCCTAAAATACCAATAACTAAATTTAAATACATTTTTAATTCAATGACACGCAAGATAATTTCTATTATTAATAGGAATATTGAAATATGCAGAATAAAGTACCTTTTATTAATTTTATATTTTTAATCAATTAATGAGAGGGAATAGAATATAAAAAACTATCTGTCCCAGCCAGGAATCGAACCTGGATCTCCTGCTATCCGGGCCGGTGTACTTGCCAGTTATACTACCAGGAC
>KZ808059.1:194270-206318 GCA_000696205.2 Oncopeltus fasciatus | reverse complement strand
GTAGAGGGACTCTACAATAGCAAGAGCCTAACCCACTTAGTATAACTGGCAAGTACACCGGCCCGGATAGCAGGAGAAACAGGTTCGATTCCTGGCTGGGACAGTTAGTTCTTTTTATTCTGTTCCCTTGCACTAAAAATTCTTAAAATTTACGTGGGATTAAATTTTAACAATTTTTAGTGAGAGGGAATAGAATATAAAAAACTATCTGTCCCAGCCAGGAATCGAACCTGGATCTCCTGCTATCCGGGCCGGTGTACTTGCCAGTTATACTATTATAAAATACCACAACCAAATTAAATATTTATATTTTTAATGTTTCATTATTACTTGTTATCTATTATAGTAATACTGTGCATATAATATTAATGTTGCTTGCATCTAAAAGTCAATTTGTCACTGCATAGCCAATCAATAAATAGAATAACACTTACATAAATGTGATAAAATAATACTTACTTAAGAATATATTTTATATTACTTACCTCCATAAAAACGACTTAAAAATGGAACATTTTCTCACCTGAAAAAGACAAAAATACATTAAATTACACATTATTGCTTAAATTTACAACGTAATGGTAAAGAAAATTAAAGAAAATATTAATTATAATAAAATTAATTTATTAATAAAATAATACAATACAAAAATATATTAAACAGTGCTGTTCGTTGTTTCTTGTAAAACATATTTTCACTGTCCAGGCCTAATACGATAGATAAAAAAAAGTTCTAATAACGATGTGATTGGTTCAAAACCTTTCCAAAAGTTTCCATAGGACTACAACTAGTTTCGAAGGTTTGAAGACATTCCAAAATATCTCATTTTTTTAATTATTTGGAAATAAGCGGCTTGATTAAAAATCTTTTCTTAATCATTATGTTAAATATTGAAAAATATTAANCGAAACATGATTAGAATATCATAACAGACTATTATTTTTTTCAATAAATTAATTATATAAATTTTCAATGTGCAGTATTTATCAGAGTGAGAAAAAATCTCGATAGCTATATTATTACTGAATTTAAAAAAAATAAAAGCTTGAGTGCAGATTCCGGTTTGACAGTATCCAAAAATGCATCTTATTGGATTTTACTGGTAAATGCCGGCTTGTCAGAATATTGGCAAGTTCCCTCTTCGGCTGAATATATTCATTTAGACATTAGTGTAAAAGTAAACCATTGCACCACACCAAAAACTAAACCATTGCCAATTGCACCAACTAGGTACAACCATTCTAAGGGAAATGTCTTTTGGCGGTCTTTCAAACAAATTTACGATTACATTACAAAAAAAAAAAAAAAAACCAAAAACTTTAATGCTCAATTTGATAACTGATTGTGTTGGAAATTATCATTCTGTATCGTACATGGCAAATCCAAATCCAAAGTCTATCATAAGCTGTTTCTCTAAAATAATAAGCTTTGTAGTTATCAAATAGAGCAAACATATTAATATTACTATAGCAATAAACCACGTAGTTAATACTACACAATTATTAATTATGTATCAAGTAATTATGTTTCTTTAGCCATGAACGCCCTCATAAAATAAAATTCCCTGCTTTTAATATCTTATTTGCAATAACTGCGCTTGACTCATCACTAAGAATATTGTGTTCTTCTTCATAGAAAATGAAGCAACTATTCTTTTGAAGTTGCAGCACACTTAAATAGTTTTTCCACTCAAAGATTTGGTCGGAAATTATAATTATAATAATACAACCTTAAGCGAATACTAACAAATCCTCTACTAAAAATTTTAACACTGCACGAAAGAGATCTGATAAATCAGAAGTGATGTGTAGGAAGAAATAACTGTGGGGAGAAAATAATCTTGTATCTTATTTTGAGAGAGAGAGAGAGAGAGAGAGAGAGAGAAAGCAAACAAGAACTGGAGAAACTGGTCCTCACTGACGTAAGGCGAGAAATCCCCAAAAAGTTTACTCTTTGTGTTGTTTGTTTTTTCTTATTGTGTGTTCACTGTACTCTTTATCCCACCCATTCTTGTTTACTATATATCGCAGCCAGGAGTGTTTCATTTTCTATACATATATATGAGTATGTTTGTGAAATATTATGTTTATTCTATTTTGTGTTCAATAAGATAAATCTATAAAAAAAACCTGTATAAGAAGAATTAAGTTAGCTTCCAGAGCAGATGAATCAGACAGAATAAGACGAAGGGCAGAGGCCTCCTTGGCTGAACGGANCCCCCCCCACCGCCGACCTACGTCATCATCCACTGCTCTCATCAAACAGAACTAACCTATCCAAACCTTCGCAGAGCTCCCATTAGACTTGTTACTCTACAGAAATATCGCCACAATCGCAGAGCCGATAGTGATAGCTGTTATCAAACATACCAGTTATTGAGTAACATGATGAGTATATGTCTATTATGGCCTCAACGTTTGTATCTCCACAGATAATCCTTCAGAGATAAAGGCACAGAAGAATGCATGAAAAAGTTAATAATAATAATGAGAATATTTAAATCCTCAAAGGTTATTAAGACTAAGACCATTCTAAAGCTTCTTTTTATTTCTTGGTAAAAAAAATGTAATATAAACTAAATATTTTAAATACTAACGTATAAAAATATATTTAGGCACTCACACACACATATAAAGATTCTCATACATGTGGACCTTTAAATGCTATCCTTTTTTTTTTTAATATAGTTTTATGAAAACATTTAAGGAATTTATATAGAACAAGCTTTTAGAAAGAAGTAACTTTTATTGATTATAAATATTATATTTGCGCTACTGATATTCAGTCTCATTTGAAGGGCGTATTCAAAAAACCATACTCAACCCTTGTTATGTACAAATTAGAAATAATAAACCATTTGAAATAAGTTAAAACACATAAATTAATTTAAAAAACAATTATACGGGTTTAAATACTCCCTGTGTTGGTAATGCATTTATAAATTTAATTTTCTCATAATAATAGTAATATTAATTTGATTTTGGTAATTTATTCTCAAAATAGCAGTAATTGCATAATTGTTCAATAAGTATACTCTTGCAATTAATTGAAATATACTTTGTAATAAATAAATACTCATGTAAAAAAAGAAAGAAAGAACAAATTTTAAACATTCTGATTCTAGGTGGACATATTAAAAAATATTAATAATGTGCGTTAAGTAGAAATACATTCTTTGCTGATAGAAATAAATAATAACAAGCATTTATTTATATATGTAAGTACAATATGTATTAAAAGACTAATAAAAAAATTATTTTCCCCATCTGCTATAATATAAAAACTGATATTTTTCATCCTTTATTTATTTTTAGACTTTATTAGATCGTTAAAAAATGAATATTTCATTAAGAAACACGCCATATTTAGAGTAAGTGAATGAAAAGTCAAGTAACTATTGAGCTTTATTTATGAAAAAATTGAATTAACATCCCTTTCCATTATTAAATTTAATTGTGCTACGAGACCTGCAGGTTAAGTACAATAGATTTTGACGTGTGTGATACAAATAGTTGGGTAAGAGCTTCAGGTGCGAGAGATCCCTGAGCAGGTAGCCCAGAGACCACGAAGGGTTCGAGAGGGGAAAGGGAGAACTCTCCCTTTCAATAAGAGCAGATGTCAGTACATCAGCTGTAGTCGAACTGACGTCAGGGCCCTACGTCATCTGGACCCTCCACGCAATGATTGGATAGTAGCTCTTGCAGGTCCGTCTGCGTATGCGTGGTTGGGAACAAAGGGTTGGAACGATAATAGCGCAGTCTGCCGGCGCAGAGAACACTGCCCTTAAAAAGGGTAATTTGACTCACAATGGTCGGACCCTACAGAAATTAAGACTAATCCGAGAGAAGAAGCCCTGAGTGTCTAAGGCCACCGATTGAGGAAACACATGTCGCTCAGGCCTGAGAAAGCAGCCAAATAATAGGGCAAGGAGAGACAAACGAGAGGAGAAGGTAAAACACGAGGTAAGACCAAGCACCAATAAGATTTTTTTTTTTGTGGATGGTTCTTTAGTAATAAAAGCAAGGACACAACAGTCTTACAAATATTTAAGAATGTATAGTTAAAAAGGAGATATATCTTCAACGGATGAAGACTGCTTGGATAGAGAGTATTTTGGAGAAAAAACTATAAGAAGTTAAGGGAAGGAAGAAGAGACGAGGAAGAGAAGGAGGAACAGTCCAGAAAGATGAAAGAGTATTGGAGTAGAAGGAAGAGTAAGAGAGTGTGAGAATGAACCGAAAATTACATTTGCGTGGTCATCGCTGTCCTTATCGTGATACAAAAATACTTATCAATATAAGTAAAAGAAGCAATATTGAATCATGTTCTATTCAAGAATACAATGTATCTAAAAATTTTAAAAAATCATATTCAGACTAACAATTCCACTACTTAAATAGTGATTAATGAATAATACAAATGTAAATGGATTTCAATGGGGGCTATTTTGCTTTTTTTTTATCCAATTACAGAAATAATTCAATAATATATTTTTTTTTATACAAATTACATATGTATTTACATAGAGTTCAATTTATACTTGTTGGCTTGTCTACTATGTATGACATCAATCTTAACTTATGGCCGTTGCTACCCCTGTTGGGAAGGCACTGAGACAAACTCCGTGGCCGGAAGGGGCCCCAAGTTCGTTCCGTGTCGAAGTAATTTCTGTCTGGGCGCGAACTCAGGAGGTTGCTGGCGGCTGGGAGCCAACCAACCGCGAACGACTTAACAACCATACGTCATGCTCTTATTGTCACGGCGTGTAAGTGCTATCGCAGACCCGGCTGAAAACGACGTGGGAATTTGGAGCCTTTCGCTCACGATGGGACTTGCAGAGAAAATAAGAGGTACAATAGGGACTCATTGAAATTGCCTCAAGTGAAAGGCCTCGATAGTCCAAAATATAAACAAAACCAAAAGAATTAACGAGGAATTATCGGGAAATCAAACTCCAAACGAAATAGTGAATAGCCATGAAGAAAAATGGTGTTTTACAAGGAACCACATTTTCGAGGCATGACAAGAGAAATTTGAAGGAAACTAATACATATGGAGGGGGTCAGGCCGTGTGAGGGTCGTGGCGTCTGGAGAAGGAGGTGAGTAGACAGGCAGGACCTTCGGGTAAAGGCAAGGCGATCGGGAAGCCCTGCCTTGAATAGGAAGTTCCTATGAGACCACTGTCCCCTTCCTGTAGGACTATCTGCCGAATGGCTTCGCTTTCTTACATTACAAATTATGGTGCTGGGAGCCACTAAATTCATGTTAGAGATGAAGAGAAGAGATCGGAAGATATCTGTTACAGTACCCAGAGCCCCAAGCTTTAAGAGATGAGAGGTAAAGTGTTGGAGAGAACTCATATAATATATGTCATTTTTTTAAAAAAAGGCCAGATGAGTTTAGAAATCAATTGACAAATAACAAAGAATCTATACCTATCTAACATAAAATAACCTCAAGATGATTTTATCCAAAGAGATCAGAATATGGATGAATAAAAATTCTTCATTTAAATACATGTTAGAAAATATTTAATTAGGTTAAGTAGAGTATTCTATAAATAAGAATTACTGTATGTATGTTATGTATTTCAATCTATGTAATATCCAGATTAATATTCTTATCATGCCCCAGATATATATATATATATTTTTATAAAAACAAGTTTTAAAGAAAAATCAACATATTAGATATTGTAATGTAACGAAAAGAAACATTTTTTAAAAGTAAATTTATAAATCAAAATAATATAAAATACACAAATAGTTACATTTAATACTTAGCATTTATGTAGTATTTATAAGTGGAATATATTTTCTTCAAGAAAATTTTTATCAATTTATATAACCTTCATAAAAGAAAAAAAAATGTCACAAGTACTGTACAAATGAAGATAAAAATATAAAATAAAATATTTATGATATTAATATTTATTTATCTACTTAAAATTAAGAAAGTTTTATATTAAATTGTTAAATACGAGTCATATTTTAAAAGACAAATATTGAGCGGATATTTGTACGTACGTGGTTGCGTGCGCGTATACAGGAGTTCTAAAACTCTCAGCCTATATCATTGAGGGAAATTTTGATTCGAGGAAATTATAAGCAAGGACGTCCCAAAAAGAAGGAAAGTTTATTCTGGCAAGGCTAACGGAAGGAGAACGAATATAGAATGCTTCATCACATTTGCCTTTTTATTTCTCTTTGGCGAGTGTTTGTTTCATGGTCAGAGTGAAGTAAAGGAGTTCGCTTGTTAGCGCCTTCGGTCCCTTCAAGAACTTCTTCTCAACAATAAAATAGAAGACCACCTCCTTCATTTCTTATCATTAAGAAATTTTTTTAGAAAATATTATTTTTGGGCAAGGGAACCAAAAAAAAAAAGAAGTCTCTCATAAAAAAATAAAATGAAATATAAGACAGTCAAGAAAGATATACAATCTTACACACAATGATATGCTTTTAATGTCTTCTAAAATTATATGTAATTCTGATATCGGACTCATTCTATCATCTTGAATGAGTAAAATGAAAGCAAAATAAAATAAAATTAATGATTTCATAGTTCTTGTATATATTATTTAATTAATTGTTATATACTGCAGGGGACTTTGGCTCTCCTACAACATTTATCATTAATCGATTGTTGATACAAAGTAATATCAAGTTGTTGATACATAGAATTCATAATTTTTTAAAATACTTTTTCCATTGTTATCCAAAGCTTCAAGATCCGACAATTACTGATGACGGATATTGTCCCCGAAGAAATTCCTATAAGAATTCACTACAGCACAATAATACATTAATTAATGCAAATTCAAATATTTATTAAAAATTCTTATATAAGTGAATAAATTAAAACTCTTAACAAATTTCGGTTTCCAACAAATCCCTGTCCTTCTTGCCCGACCAGCATCTAATAAAATATTGCCAAATAACAATTTTATTCTAATAAGAAAACTAGCCTCTCAACCTTCTTAGATAATATATTAAATATGTTCCTTAAAAAGCATTTATCATAAAAGGATAATAAAACCATAATTTTCAGCAAATTAAATTTTACATATGTTTTTTTTTCTTAGCACTTATGATAAGGATTTTTTTTTTCAATTTTATATACTTCCAACCAACCTCCTCTCTCTGAACATTATTAATTTCAGCTATCAACTAATTAATTCAATGCTTTAGGAAAGAAGCTTAATTCTCAATAAGGTGTTTTTATTTCAAAATTCAAAGATTCAGCGATCATATACAAATCACTTTATTTATAATTTGATTTTTATTATATTTACATAATATATTTTTTTAAACATTTTGTAATTTTTTATATTTGATTGGTAACTAACTATTTTTATTTTATTTTGTCATATGAGTTGAACGTCAATTTTACTTTAGCTTTATTTCCTTGAAGGAACTTTCCTATTTAACGGATTCTAACTTCATTTCAAGTAGAGAATGCAGTCACTCTCTACTTAATTCTCCGTTAACCCATAGACCCTTCTGTAACAAAGAGTGTTATTCTAAGAGGTCCGAGTGCCTCATTTTCCCTTTCGTAGGTCCCGGAGAGTGGCCCAGCCCATCCCCTACAGGGGTGGCGTGAAATCGAAAGTTACCCCGTCGAAAGTGAGACAAGCAACACAAACAGTTCACCCTTACACCACCCCCTGTCCATTCTAACAGAAGCTACTGTCATCACTGCAGTTCCCAGAAGGTGGGAGGCCTTCAGACAGTCTAAGTTTATGGCCTTCTTGTCTCTCACAATGCAAAGAGTGGTAACTAGTGGAACTTAGGAATTCCATTGGAATATCATACCTTCTATTATCCGTCTTCATTGGTTTCAGCAAAACATCTTCTGTTGGCTACAGTCAATAATACTCTGTGTTAGAGACAGCCAACAGAAGATGGTTTGCAGAAACCAATGAAGACGGATAATAGAAGGTATGATAGTTCTATATTCATTGGTAGTGATAATAACCCTTTAGATTATCCATTGGAATATATTAAGCTGTCATTGCTATTGACTAAACTATAGAAATTTAAATAAGAAAAAAATATTAGTGTTTATCAATTTAGAATGCAGAATTTACAAATGTAAGATGAGAGCTTGGATTGGATTGTATGTTTAAAGAAAAAAAAAAATATAATTCTCAATTTTCTGCGGGTAAAAATGTAATAAATTAGCCATATAAGTGGCTGTCGATGTAATTTTTACCAGCCATTTATAATTTTCCTCACAGACTTTTAAAGTCAAGGTAAAAGTTACATAACGGTATGCTGGTTCATTTTTCTGATATTGATAATCACAAATTATTTTTCATACCCAACTGATTTTCTTACTAACAATCGGAGAATCACAAAACTATAATCGCGTTTTGGAAGAAAACTATAAATTCTACATTTTAAATTGTTATTTTGCGAAACTTTTATAGCATTAACTTTTTTTTTTTTTACTGTTTTTATCTACTAGCAACCCGTCACTCTCATGGAGGATGGGTTATCTGTAGTTAACCATCTGATTCTAAACACTCATGACACTTTGCTGGCTTTTATCCTTCGATAGCAGGATCTATTAGCAGGACTTATAGCAGGATAAAATAGCAGAAAACGCCCTACCCTAACTACACAGCAGAGGCCGAGTATTGAGAGTTTGATGTAGTTGGAAGTCATACATTTTTTTTTTTTTTTAATGAAGAATAAAGAACAGCCAAGAGTAAAGTCTTAACATGCAACATTTTGTGAGACGTTCTAGTTTGGGACATATATCTTAGATTCCCCTGGTGGGAGACATTTGCAAAGAATAAAGTTAAACAAAAGACAGAGTAAGAAGAAGAGACACAGAGAATCGGATAAGGCTTCAACCAGTTTACGACTCAGTAAAACCTATATAGAGTAAGATTTATTTTGTAGATGACCCTTCTACAAACAAACCTATCCTCCTCTGTCATCAGTTTAGTTTTCTATTTTTATTACATTTTTTAAGTACTTTAGAGTTGAAAAGCTTTATTCCTAAATCAGGGAAGAAGACGACTCTAACCTAAATTCACATATAAATGTAATAATACTACTATCATAGTAATATTAGTTTCTAAATCAAACTGTTAGATACATGCCTGTATTCCTAATTTATAGTGAATTCAGTACTATTAAAACCACTTTAAATTGTACCAAGAAGGAAAATTATTTATTATGTTGCAGTCAATTTACTGTGTCTTAAGACCGCTCTTGAAAATACGAAAGTTTCTTCTGAAACGTGCTATTCTAGACAAGCAGAATCCACACCAGTTTTAATAAATAGTAAAATATGGTGGAACCCTTTAAACTTTCCTGTTTTATTTATTTTTTTACTAATTATTATCACAAAAAAATAAATTAATAATAATTGAGCAAAATTCAATAATAAATATAAATAAAATTTAAGGACGCAAGCAAAAGAATATCGTATTTTACAGTTTTAAAAATTTAAGCAGATAATAGAAAATATATATGTATAATTTTTTATAAAAAATAACTAAGTGAAATATTTATGACAACAATCCAAAATTCATTAATTTTAACTGAAATTACTATATAATCTTAGTCAGTGATTATATTTATTTATTTGTTTACCTAAACTAATCATTTTGTTTAATGATTAAATGTGATTTTGGTTTAAATTAATATGCATTTTTTAATTTTGCAACAAGGTATTATTTTTCTGAGAAATTTATTTTTATTTGGAGACAAATTCTATAATTTTTATAATATGGCGTTATATTAACATTTTTATTTTGTATGATTCGAATCAAACTAGAAGGAATTGCGATTTAGTGAAAATTCAATAATAAAACAATAAGTTTGATTCTGTAAATAAAAGTTATCAGTAACTATTAATAGAGTACTCTATCATACAATCGTAAATAGGAAAGATTTGTAGAAAAACATTGAACAGCTCTGTCATTGAACGCATTATAGATGTATTTTTTTAAAATTAATATTCGTCAATGTCAAGTTAAAGTTCAATTATATAATAGATTCTAAACTCCTTTAAGCTATTTAACTATTTTATTTATATGTTTAAGTACTGAATTATACATTGCGCTCATGTATAGCTTGAACAATTTCAATAAGTTTTATGAATGTTATAACTAAGTATATTTTCGAAAATACAGACAGTTCATTTAATACGATATCATTGATTTATATCGTTCGTTCCTAAAATTAAGGCTAAGTAAACCGTTACTCAACAATTAATAATTTTTTTTTCTACAAAAACCGCAGCAAGCCAACATATCTTCAACTACTAAAATTAATAGAGTTAGTTGAATACTTTCAACAATCATGTGAGTTGGTTGATAGTTAAATGTAACAACTTCAAGATAAAATTTCCATTGCTTTTAATTAAATTATTTTATTTGTACAAAGCATGCAGCGGATACTTGTAATTTTTAATAGCGTAAAATAATTTTATGCAGTGAAAACCTACTTACTATTCCAAAAATCACCATTATATATATATATATNTGTATGTATGTATGTATGTATGTATGTATGTATGTATGTATGTATGTATGTATGTATGTATGTATGTATGTATGTATGTATGTATGTATGTATGTATGTATGTATGTATATATGTTTGTATGTATGTATGTATGTATATATTATGCCATATCTAAGAGTTGCAGTATAAAATCTACACTAACTGAAACATATTGTTGCAACATACCAAAAATGTTGATATTTAATTGAGATAACTAATATTTTCTTTCCTCTGGTGCCCGTTTCTAGAAGGTGCACTAAACTATACACAAGATTTCACTTTTATAAATGAATATCAGCTCTGAGGAAGGGATCTTCTATCCCGAAAGCTGCTAAGCTGGAATGTTGAATATTACTTATTTTTGTGTACAACCCACTTGATAGAACTCCCTTACAGTCCACATGCGGAAGCTATCACACAGCTTCATTGCTCAATATCGGAGTGAGAAATAATCTGGAGTGAGTACAGCCCATTCTCTGTAAGCTTCACGCTCATCCCTTTCACGAAGGCGTTATCCTTTCCTGATCGGTCTTAAATTTCCCGACGACACCGGGACACAGCCCGATTCAAAAACTCCTGCAATCGTCACGGATAAGCATGAGTGATGAAGAGAATTCGAACAATAAATGTACGGAGGAGGTGCTGTGGACTGAGACCGGAACGATTCATGTTACAAGGTCGGGTTTTAAGGTCGCGCCATTTTGAGTACATGTCTCTAGGCCACTCGTCGTGCAAATGAGAAGAAAAGAAACCGAGTGTTCACGAACAACTGGCAGTCGGGGAAGTGATAAACTAAATTCAGTTGCTACCGACTGTGTACTAAATCGTTTAGCTATGTCATCTCCTGAACGGAAAAAAAATTAACACATAATTATTAATTGTCTTATCGGGGAAAAATAACATTAGCAGATCAATAAAAAAATTCAAGGTCGGGAATAATTAGCCTTGAAACCAACACTTGTAACACATACCCTCTTTGGCAACAAGAATAAAAAGAATGTTATTCAACACTTTAGCCAAATTTGGCCGAAGGTCTAATGATGTATGCGTGATATAACACAGAGCTCACAAAAACGTTTTTTAAATTTAAAAGTGTCAGAACTTTTGAAAAATTATGAAGACATAATCGAATAATATTTATAAAATAATGAAACACTGGCTTAGAACCTACTAACATACTGAGCATTGTTTACCCAATCTACCCAGTCTGTGATTTCCCACTAACTTAATAAATTTAAAACTTATACGATTAAAAATTAAATCAATCAGTCATACTCGTGTATGAGTATTCATTATAGTTATTTTAATTTTTAATTGCAATTTTTTTCTACATTTCTTCTCTTTTGTCAAATTACAAGATATTCTTTAACAGAGGGAACATAAAATATCCATCTCGTAATTAATGATAGGACTACAAAACTACTGAAATAAATAAAATGCTTTTTTATTTATTTTCTTTTTTAAGGGATATATATATATATATATATATATATATATATATATATATATATATATATATATATAAAA